>CAUYQG010043614.1:0-50918 GCA_963574415.1 Tarsius wallacei | reverse complement strand
AGGTCACATGTGTGACTTGTTAATCTATGTGATAATTATAGTGCTTAGAACTCGGTAGTGATTTATAATGTAGTAGTTATAGAAATAAGTAAGTTTTGTATTGGACATTAAGAAATGATAATCATTAGAAAATGTTAGGAGGTTGACATCAAGTCCTCTAAAAAGTCCACCTTTGTTTGTGCCTCCAGAACTTGAACAAGGCCCCTTGCAGAGCTGGAATCAAGACCTCCAAGGAAGGGGCCCTGCCAAACTGGGTCTGGTGCCTCAGGAGCTCTGAATATGGTGCCGTTGTTGTTGGGTTGTACTCAGAACAGGAGGCTCTAACATGAAGAAGCATGGTGAGATTCATGTTGGAAGTAGGAGAAAGCCTGGAATCTGGGACCAACTGAAACTACCAGAAACAACCACCAAGGTGAATAATGATTGCTGAAGCAAGGCTGAAAAGGAGCACTGAGCAAACAAAGTAGCAATCTCTCTCTGTTTTCTTGCCTTCCTGTTCCTTTCTAGTGTCCCCTATTAGTAGAATCTAACAGACAGCAGACAAAGAACAAATGTGGTTGGCTGATACCCAGGAAATCAGAGCAACAAAGTGTGTACTTGAAGCCGAGAGACAATTGCTTTAAAACTTGACACATTTTACAATCCCAGCACAGTCTCTTTACCCAGAAATCTTTTATTTTGCTAAGAGCCATAGCTGGTTCTTACGCCTCTCTTAAGTCTTTGCATGAACATAGTTTTCCTTGTGTTTGAAAAGCTTCTTTTGAGTCCACTTAACTGAAGATTTTGCCTTAACTGGGTCTACGTCCACCTCTCTGAATAGGTTTTTTTCCTCTTACTTCCATAACAATCTTGAGTAAGAGAGAGGAACTGCTGCTGAGCAAAAAGGCTCACTATCCCATGAACTAGAAGCTAATACTACGTCACCGGGTTTTTGAGAAAAGAAAAGCTTTTTATTGCAGGCCAAACAACAGGAAGACAAGAGTCCAGTTCAAATCTGTTCTCTAGTACTGGTCTTATAGCAGTACTTTTATTAGAAAAGTTTTAGAAGTTGAATTCTGGGATTAGCAAGTGATTGGTGGAAGGAAAGGACTGAGTTCTGGAAATTCTCCAAGCATGCAGTTATCTCTTCATGCCTCTTCATGGGTCACATGTGCAAATTTGGGGAGTTATTATGAAACATGATGGAAATCTTGGCTGTGATGTCAACAAGCTCCTTCTGTGCTGACTCCAGTTGGCCATATTGGTTCCAACTAACTTCAACCAGTTTTTTAATCTTATAAGTGGAAGGAGTATCAGTGTTTCAGCAAGCTGTTTCTGTTGTTATCTGCCATCTTGTAAGCTTAAGAATTTCTGTTAGCTACTGGTTCTTTTTAGCTCGTTGGGGCATGGCTTCAGAATCCATTTTCAGATGTCCATTCTCAGAGTCATTTGGGGATAGGGCCAGGTTACTGAAGACTGTTGTTACTATTAGACAGGAGTAATTTCAGGAAGAATAAGTGAGACAAAGTATTAGGTAGCCAGGCTCTGAGCATCTCAGTCTAAATACCCGATAGTGTGAGCACCTCTCACTAGCTCTCTCAGCTATAGACAAATTAGTTCATAAGTTACTTTATCATCAAGAGAATCAACCAAGTTAATAGCCAGCCTATCTTCATTTAATTGTTTATAATAGAGAAAAATAATCAAGGATATCAATTCAAAAGGAAAAGAAGAGTTCAGAAGATCATTTGAATTCCTTTGGGGATGGCTAATTCTTAATGGCATTAATGGAATAAGTAGGAAGGACATAATTAGATTTCACAAGGCCAAGCTGTCTGAGAACTGTCTTACATCATGAGAGTCCTGCAGACACAGGGGAAAACTCTACTTATCCAGGAAAACACAACTTCTCACCCACCTCTGGAAAGGAAAGGGAACCTACATACAAAGTGCATTGGTACAGATCATGAAGAAAACTGCACAAGTGAATGGGTGGGTTAGAAAGGATAACCTAGAAGAAGATGCAGCCACCTAAGAGGTACACCACAATTGCTCATTCAAATAACTACATTTGGAAAAGCAAAAGAAAAACATATATTTTACTATTTGTAGACAAAAATGGAAAACTAATAATAAAAGGGTTGTTTTTATTTGAAATGGTTTTCCAAAGTAAGACCTCTTTGAGATGGGAACTTAAAAATTTGATTTAACACAGACAAAATATTACCAAAAGTCACTTTTCCCACGAGCTGTGTCCTTTCTTTTTCAGTTCCCACAGTGAACATAAAATATGGTACATATTTTATCTTGGGACATAAAATATGGTACATATTTTATCTTGGGACAACCCTTTCAGGCCCCCTCCCACTGTGGGAGCTTCTCTGTCCTCTCAATAAATCCTGCTTTCTCACTTAAAAAATAAATAAATAAATAAATAAATAATCTTTTGTGTTTAAGGTATAAATATTGCCTAAAATGCATCACAGTTAATCTATTTGTTTAAGTAATACAAAAAGTTGGCAATATTATTTGTGATAAAAAATTAGATACAAATATTAACCTACTATGATAATTGTGATGATCTCTTATATCACTTTTATACTAAAGAAGTATTTCTAATGTATTATCAAAAATAAAGTTGCTTATCACTTTTAAACAAATATTAGACATATTTTTCATTTTTAAAAAGGGAGAGTTTGAGAATCTGAACTTTGTGTTTTTAGTATTCATATTTCATGGAATTAAATATAAATATTTTAAACATCTGAACATACTGTAAGTTGATAGAATTCAATGGCACACATGCAAGGAGTACATTAGAAATGGGCAGGCATCATTCAAGTGAAACACTCTCCTCTAGGCAGAGGGATACTTTTTAGGGTTTAAAAATACATGGTTTCGGAACAGGCCCCAGTTCCACCTTCATAACTTGAGCACCTGAACAAATAAATTGTTTGATCTTACTAATCCTCAGTTCCTTTTCTGGTGAATTATGGAAAATAACACTTCCTTAAAGGTCAATAGGAGATATATATGAGTTAATGGCTATATAGTGTTTTACAGTTTTTGGAGCATGATTGCTCAATAAATGGCATCTGTCATTGTAATTATTTTTATTATTGTCATTTAACTCCACTTGATGACATCACACAAGCACATGGTTCTAAACAGGACGTGGTCATTTTTAAAATAAAAGGCTTTGATTAGAATGTCTTTTTTTGACATCATGGCAGGTCCCATAGGTACTGGAAAAGAGTTCAGAAATGTGATCGAAACATTTCACAATGAAATAGCACCACATAGCTAGATGAGGAACAGGGTAGGGAGGGACAACAACTTTCAATGTGGTTTTTTTCTCTTGACTTTCTTCCTTCAACTTTTTGTAAATATTCTGCTGCACATGGGGCAGTAGCTGGGATCACACATGTGGTACCACCAGCTAGCCAAATCCATCAGCAGAACCATAGAGAGAGAGATTCTCCCAGTATCCTCCCCGGTCTCAGAATTCAACCTCAGTTGAAATGGCTGCTCAGTAGAGAGGAGGAGGGTCAGATGATCAGTTTCTTCCCTTAGACACTGGTGAGTCAGATGATCAGTCTCTCTCACTCTATTCTTGAGCTCCTCTTCGCAATCACAGGGACAACACCACTAAACACTACTGCACACATAGATCATGCGTGGATCACTCAGAAAACATGCAGGAGCCAGATTTGACCATGCTTTATAGGAAGGTCACATTCATGCGTCATATTCAATTGCTGTATGTTGACCTTGACATTCCCTTGAGCCCTGTCCTGAATAAAAGAATGAAGAAATAATCAGATATTCAGGTCATCATCAAAATAGGTGTCTATTATTTATATTCAAGGAGATGAATTATAAAGTGACCTTGTGCAGTCAGGATGACATGTAAAATCCACAAGTATAATAGCAATATTTATAGAAATAACAAAGCAAAAACAAGAGACATTGAGAGCTACAAATTGATCACAATTTAAATGAAATCCTAATACGCTTCACTGTGAAGAAAAGGAAACCACCATAGTATTAGGGATATGATGAATATTAAAAGTCAGAAAAAATAATCTACTGAATTAATTAGTCATACCTAAGTAGCACATCACACAAAACAGTGGTTAAAACCTAAGTAGCACATCACACTTAGGTTTTAACCACTGTTTTGTAAAGAATGTGAAAATAAAATAAAATAAAAACTGGAGAGGACTCAATGGAAAAGGAAAAAAATGTCTAAAACACTTAGTTTTTTTATTTGAGGAACAGCTATAAAATCTATTTTAATTGAAAGAGAATGAGGGATGACTCTAAAAGAGTTTTTTTAAAAAGAAAAAAATGTATGTCTTGACGTTTTGCTTGCATATAGGGGATCAAACAAGCAGAAATATCTAAGTAACTGGTTGGTTGGCAGTTTTGGCATAAGGGCATAAACAGACTACAGATGGCTGCTAAAATGAGCAGTACTCTTCTGTGTAGACTTTTAGAGCAGGTTGCACTGGTTATTGTCATGGTTGGACAACTAAAGGACAGAGCCTCTCTGTGTAGGAAGTTCTTCCTAAACTCTGCTTCTCTAACTCTAACCCTAGACAATCAACTGGCAATTATGCTGAAGCCTTGACCACAGGCTATGACTTGGGCTTTAAGCTCCAGCATCGTGATCCATATTCTTTGTAGTAAAGCACTCTCAACTGCCCTGCATGCTGATGAAGACCTTGATTGCTGAGGGGGATCCCCAGGAGACTATTTCACTAGTAAATATTCTCCTCCCAGGCCAATCAAAATCCCATTTGTTTCCTTCTTTACTTAATCTTTTTTTTTTCTTCTCATACACTCTGGATCTTCCTTTTCTTCCTCACGGCAGTATCCTCTTCCTTATTGGTTGGTATGTCCTCCTCTCCCAAATCTGTCTGATACTGACGATGTCATAGTTCATGAGGGGCTGCTCTTCAGAGCTCAAGCTATTCTGAGATTCTTCTTCTCGACCTGACTTCTGACAGTCATGATTTTCTTTTGGGAGCCCTTTCTGCTGCTATTATTTCATTTGAACATCCAACAACTCTCCTGGTTAATACTCTCTTCCTTATTTTTAACAGATAAGTTCAAAGAGGATAGTGAAATCATCCACTAAGACGTGAGATGTGGTGAAACTGGTATTCAGATCTTAGATTGCCTTTGCTGTGACGGTGCTGTTACTGTTTCAGTACATATCCAGGTTAGAATTTGATTAGAAATAGGGTTGGAACTAGAGAACTTTAGTAAAAGTTATTCTTAGTAACTGCTACTCATTCCTTTAACAAATATGCACTAAATTTTATCTGGAAGACTCTTATGAAGCAAAAAAAAAAAAAAAAAAAAAAAGGAAGAGGGAGACAAAGTCCTTGCTCACAGGAAGATAATCTTCTGGCACAGGAGCCATACTTTTTACAGATAATAACATAAATTCATTTTATTTGTTAATGTGATGAGTGTTAGTTGAGACTTACATGTTCCTTGGTCCTGTTGTATCAACCAGTGATTGAAAACTGGATAAGTATAAACAATAGGACCGCAGAACTGTGATAAAATATTTTCCCCAGAAAAGGCCCTTCTCATATTTTGTTTTCACAGTGTAAATAGCTATGATTGATACAAAGTCCTCTGGAATTCATATTTGAGTTCCTGGAGGGTGAGTCAGGTGCTTTGGACAGCGAAACTGAGGACAAGGCTTTTGTGGTGGCTCTGCTGCCATCAAGTGGTGAGGGAGATGGGAAAATCTCTTAGTCTTTCTGGGCTTCAGTTTCTTCATCAGGAAGATCAGGTTATTCTAGTTTACTCAGGTCACTTCTCAGTTTTCTCAGTTCATGAGGGACTTAGATGTATGTAAATCATGCCCTGGAAATTGCAGATGAGACCTACCCTTGGTCTCTACTGTGTGTTTGTCCTCTAAGACTCAGCCTGACCTGAGCCAGCACCCTCAGAGTGCAAAACTGAGATAGCAAAGGGAAGAAACTCAGCAAGTTTGGGGGACGAAAATTTTCTGAAGAAAGTCAAAGTAATGATGAAAATAAGGACAGACTTTGAGCCAGATTTAGCTAAATTAGGTGAAACTAAGGAATGTTTATAGTATCATCAAATTCCTCAAAGAGCATCCTGGGCTGCGCAGTAAGGACTGGGAGAATAACTTACCCCTCAGTGAACTTGTGCTTCTGGTCAAGAAGGTCCACAAGATGGACTCAGGATTGGTTTCTACTGAGGGAAGCACCAACTCGAAGAGAGAGAGGATGTGTCCATGAGGCCCTGCCCAGACTCAGCAGCCTCTACCTAGAGGCTGCCCTAATAGTAGATGTCCTTCAAGTAAGTGTGGGCTTACAGCAAATAAATGATGCTTGGAGAAGGGCTGGAGATATCCATTCTTGCTTAAGCAATTCTGCCTTAAAGTCAAGAGGGACCAGGTAACAGAATTATTGTATCTGAACAGTGACACTAACAATATTCTTCTGTATTTGTCCTTATTTTCATCATTACTTTGACTTTGAGATAAGTTTTACCCAGAATATCTTATAAATATTTTTGAGTGCCTGATTTTCCTTGCCTTGTGTTAAGTATTTGGGGTACAGATATTAACATCTCTCTCAGGAACTCAAGTTGGTGAGAAGAGCACAAACAGATAATTTCAACAAAATGAAGTAACTTTCCTAAACTGGAGTGTTGTGACCGCCCAGGTAGGTCAAGAAGATTACTTCTTGACAAAAGGATGAACCAACCACAGAGGAATTTCTGAGGACAGTCTGTTTTAATCAAAGCTTGCCACAGAGAACTGACTCCAGGGCATGGAAAAACAAATGGTATAAGGCAGGGTCCTTTCTAGGGAAGACAATTTGTTGCCTCCTTGGAGGATATAGAGCATCCCTGTAAGAACACTGGGAGCAGGGATTTGAGTTTATTGAAGGTTACCACTTCTAGTTTCAGTAATTGGGCAAATATTACTGAGAACCTTCTTACTGCTTGGCCCTGTGCTAGGAGCCATAGATTCAGAAGTCAGTAAGTCACTATATAAACTCCCAAGAAGACTTCATGCGAGTCGTCAATAATGACTAAGTTGTATAAGAAGTGCTATGACAAAAACATGACTAAATTATGGGGTGGGAAGAGGGGATTCAAAGCGAGAAATGGCCGGCAGCCACTGCAAGGATAGTAAATTAATAATAATAACTTTTACACGTATAATTCAACAACTTAGAAGAAATGGACTAATTTCTCAAAAACCACAAACTAGTAAACTCAACCAAGATGAAATAGATTAGCTGAATAGTCCAAAAACATTGAAAAACAGAATTTGTAATGAAATAACTCCTCATAAAGAAATGTCCAGGTCCAAATGGTTTCACTGGAGAATTCGACCAGACATTTAAAGAAGCAACACCAATTTTACAGATTTATTCTACAAAAATATAAGAGGGATAAATGTTTTTCTACTCATTTTATGAGTCTAAAATTCCTCTGAGACCAAAATCAGGCAAATACATTACAAAAGAAAACAATAAGCCAATATCCCTCATGGGTTTAGAAGTAAAAATCATCAACAAATATTAGTAAATCAAATCTAACAATGTATAAAAAGAATTATACACTATGAAAAAGTGGATTTTGTCCAGGTATGCAAGGTTGGTTTAACATTCAAAAGTTAGTCAATGTAATCCACTGTATCAACAAGTTTAAGAAGAAAAAGCATATAATTAGGACAATTTATGTAGAAAGAGCATTTGAAAAAAATCCAATACCCTTTCACGAATAAATCTCTTGGAAAAATAAGAGTAGAGAGAAACTTCTTCAACTTGATGAAGAGCATCTACAAAAAAACCTTCAGCTATCATACTTAGTGATGAAAGACTAAATCCTTTCTCCCTAAGATGAGAAAGAAGGACAGATGTCTGCTCCCACTACTCTTATCTAATATCATACTGGAAGTTCTGACCACTTTAATAATGCAAGAAAAAATAAATAAAAGGTGTATGATGGGTAAAGAAGAAGTAAAACTGCCTCTATTTGCAATGATATAATTGTCTATGTAGAAAATCCCAAGGAATAAGAAAAACGAATATATGAGTTCAACACGGTTATAGGACACAAGATCAACACACATAATTCAATTACTTTTTTTTTTTTTTTTTTGAGTTGGAGTCTCACTCTGTCACCCAGACTGGAGTGCAGTGGCCGCTCCCAGCCACTGCGGCCTCAACCTGCTGGACTCTGGTGATCCTTCTGCCTCAGCCTTCCAAGTAGCTGGAACTACAGGTGCGCGCTACCACGCCCGGCTAATTTTTTGATTTATTGTAGAGGTGAGGTCTCGCCAAGTTGCCCAGGCGGGTCTTGAACCCTCAGGCTCAGGCAATCCACTCACCTCAGCGTCCCAAGGCGCAGGATTACAGGCTGAGCCACCGAACTCGGCTCAATTACATTTTTCTATGCTATCAATGAATACATGGAAATCAAAATTTAAATGCAGTACACTGACAGTTGCACCAAAGAAGATGAAACAATTAGGCATAAATATAACAAAGCATATATAGTATTCATATGCTAAAAAGAGGCCTAAATAAATGGATAGATACACCATATTTATGATTAGACTACTCAAGATAGTAAAGATGTCAATTCTCCTCAAATTGATCTATAGGTTTAATGCAATTCTTATCAAAATTCTAGCAAAGAGCTGGGCACTGTGACTCATGTCTGTACTCCCAACACTTTGGGCAGCTGAGGCGGGGGGATCACTTGAGCCCAGGAGGTCAAGGCTGTGATGAACCATTATCACGACACTGCACTCCAGCCTTGGCTGCCACTGCACTCCAGCCTGGACAGCAAAGAGAGAGTTTCCGTCTCTAAAATAAAATAAATTGGAGTACATTTTCAGAAGTCAGGACCAGGCAAACAGTTCTTAAACTTGGCACCAAAAACATGATTCATAAAAGAAAATTGATAAATTGGACCACATTAAAAATTCAAAACTTTTCCTCTATTTATTCTAGAAAAATATAAGATGGAGATCTTGTTAAGAGGAGAAAAAGACTGCTATAGACTGGTAGAATATACACGTGATACTTTGTATCTGTGAGTTTCACATCCGTGGATTCAACCAACTGCAGGTTGAAAACATTTTTTTAAATGAATGGTTGTGCCTGTACTAAACATGTACAGACTTTTTTTGTCTTATCAGTATTCCCTAAACAATACAGTATAACAATTCTTTGCATAGCATTTGCACTGTATTAGGTATTATAAGTAAACCAAAGATGATTGAAAGTATACAGGAGGGTGTGCATAGGTTATAGGTAAATACTATACCATTTGATATAAAGGACTTGAGCATCTGTGAATTTTGGTATCCACAAAGGTCCTGAAACCAATCCCCATGGATGCTGAGGGATGACTGTATCTGCAATTCACATATCCAACAAATAACTATTATGTGAAATATAAAAAAAACTCTCAAAACTCAACAGTAAAATAATCTAATTAGAACATGGAAAAAAGTAAACAGATGTTTTACTTGAGAGAATATAAAGATGGCAAATAAACACATTATAAATTGTTCAACATCATTAGCCATTAGCAGTTAGACACAATAAGCTATCATTTAATAGACTGCCCATTTATTTCATTGTAGGGACACTAATTGATGAGTTAACATCAAAGAGCTCTTGCTTAGCTCAGTAAGCTCACACCTATTTCCAGGTTTCCTTTGGAGTCCAAGGATGCAACGGGTGTTTTCTTATATTTCTTACATTTTCAATCAAGCAAGACTTTTCAGAAAATAGTACATTAAAGTCTTTTAGGAAAAAAATAATTCTGCCGCATTTCTGAGTGGACATTTTTCCCATGTGAGGCAACCTCTCCACTGTAGCGTCCCCACTCCTTCCTGAGTACAACGCTTCCTGTTGTGTCCAAATTTAGAACACAGGATATGCAAAATTCAACTGTACAGTACACAAGGAGCAATGTTTTCAGAAAAGAATTAAGAGAGTGCTTCAGCTAAATTAGAGCTTAGCAGCCCATTGGCCCTTGCTTAGGGACCATTGCCTTCCCTTGAAAGTTAAGGCCCAAGATTTTCACACAAAACAATGACACCTCACAAAGACTTAAGGCTGGAAACTGGATCTCTGCTACCATGCTGCTTTATTGTGCACACATCACACACACACACCCACCCCTTACTCCTTCCTACCCACATTGGATTAGGCATTTGCACTGACCCAGTTTTTCAACAAAAGAAGACAAGA
Organism: Tarsius wallacei; assembly: GCA_963574415.1. Classification (NCBI taxonomy): domain Eukaryota; kingdom Metazoa; phylum Chordata; class Mammalia; order Primates; family Tarsiidae; genus Tarsius; species Tarsius wallacei. The sequence continues at coordinate 40,665 of CAUYQG010043614.1, read as the reverse complement.
ATTAATATCCAGAATGTACATCTGTCCACCTTCCCCTCATTAGATTCTCATTTATCCCTGCCTTCCTGGAACACGTCCTTCCAGTCTGTGGCCTTCTCTCTAAGGGTGCAGGAGATAAAATTAAGAATTGTGATATTGTTGACATGTTTACTACTGGCTTATTCACATGCTGGATAAAGAATCCCATCTTAGTCAGGTCTTCGGATTCTAGAACAAAGAACCAATTGAGAACATTTAGCCCTCAACTCCAAATCTCCTGGAAATTGCAGGAGCTGAGGAACTTCACAGTTCTGAGGCATGAGAGAGTGCTCCGTGCAAACCAAGAGAAGTGGGACTCTTCCTGTCCCCCAAATTTCCCTTCCCTTTCATTACATTGCCCTGCTGGGTCATTCTTCTCAAGCTTTAATTCTTCTTCGTCACTTTACTGCCAGACTGCCAGAAATAGGGGGCTCCTCTGGCTTCTGTCGCTTTCTTTTGTCCTATTTGATAACACTTCCCATCTAGGCTGGGTATAGTGGCTCATGCCTGTAATCCCAGCACTTTGGGAGGCCAAGGCAGGAGGACTGCTTGAGTTCAAGACCAGCCTAGGCAACATAGTAAGACCTTATCTCTATAAAAAGTCAAAATAATTAGCCAGCCATGATGGCATACACCTGTAGTCCCAGCTACTGGGGAAGCTGAGGCAGAAAGATCACCTGAGCCCAGAAGGTCGAGGCTATGGTAAGTCATGTTTTGTGCACTCTAGCCTGAGAGACAGAGTGAGACCCTGACTCAAAAAAAAAAAAAAAAAAATCAAGTCTAAGGTATTAGACTTTGTGTTTTTAACACTTTATGCCAAAATTGAAGGTCTTAGGACATCTGGATGTTTGAAAACGGTGAACATGCAACCTAAGTCAGTTCTTTTTTTTTCTTGAGTTGAAGTCTCACTCCCTTGCCCAGGTTGGAATGCAGTGGCACATTCACAGCCACCAAAGCCTCTACCTGCTGGGTTTCGGCAGTTCTTCCACCTCAGCCTTCCAAGAACCACACCTGGCTAATTTTTGATTTATTGTGGAGACGAGGTCTGGCCAAGTTGCCCAGGCTGGACTCGAACCTGCGGGCTCCGACACTGCACTTGCCTCAGACTCCCAAAGTGCTGGGATTACAGGCTGAGCCACTGAGACCAGCCTAGTCAGTTCTTGATCAATCATCATATGCTTGAATTGGACAGAAGACCAGCCATGAGACCAAGTGCTAACTACGCACACCACAGAGCTGCCAAGTCAGGACTAGGATCCAGGAAATACAGACAGCTAAGTTGGCTCTATTCCTTCTTCTTCTTTCTTTTCTTTCTTTTCTTCTTTTCTTCCTTCCTTTCTTGCCTTTCCTTTCCCTTCCCCCTTCCTTCCTTCTTTCCTTCCTTCCTTTCCTTTCCTTCCTTATTTGTTTTATGTAGATAATGATGTCTTCTACAGGTGACAATTGTGTTCTACCTTCCCAATACTGCACCACCTATTTCCTTACCTTTTATTTACTTATTTGCTGCTGACCTAGAGGTCATCAACCGAGAGATTTTACCCAGGATTAAGTAAAGACAGAGAAGAAACCTTAAACCAACCCAATTGCGTTTTCTTAGTTGGCTCATCACACTGGAAAGCATCCTAGATGGAAAGCAGGCAGCAATGAGACTTTTCTGTGAAAGGCTTTTATATATCCTTTCCCACAATATTTGTGTAGAAGTGCAAGAAAACCTCCCATCAAAAGCATCCTTGAACTCCACTGGGATCCTGGAAATAGGCGCTCAGTTACTACTCCACTTTGGAGAGTGGTATAATTGCATATGCACCACAAATCAGGAGAATTCTGCTTGGACTGAGTCTGGAGCCAGACTCAGGTCAAGGCCAGGACAGGACAAGTCTAAGCACCGTTATCACAGGGCAGCCACCTACCTGTCAGCAACTATCTGAACAATTCTGGAAAACTTGAGAATTTTCCCCTCCCTTTGATCCAATTTCTATCTGATGCCCTCACTGCAGCACAGAAAATCTTCCTTTCTGTCAGGTCAGAACCCTTGAAGATCCCAGCAGGGTACACACCACCAGGCAGAAGCAAGGGAGCAACTGTACTTCCCTTAAGGGTTTTCCTTACGTGGATTCTTCTGGCGCTCTGGGTGACCCAAAACCCCACTGTTTAGAAATGGTCTCGCTCTATCACCCAGGCTGAGTGCAGTGGCAGATCATGGTCCACTGTAGCATTGAACTCTTAGGCTCAAGCAATCCGCCCATATCAATCTCCCCAGGGACTGGGACTACAGGTGCTGTGCCACCACGCACAGCTAATTTTTTAATATTTGTAGAGACAGCACTTTGTTGCCCAGGCTGCTCTCAAACTCCTGGCCTCAAGTGATCCTCCTGCCTTGGCCTCCCAAAGTGCTGGGATTATAGGCATGAGCTACTACACCTAGCCTTATTCTTAGTTAGTTTTGTTTTTTGTTTTTTTTGTTTGTTTGTTTGTTTGTTTTTTGTTTCATTCAGGTTTCCATGTTCAGTTTACAATGTATTCCCATGTTAGTGTTTTAAAAAGCAAGCTTATCATATAATTCTCTTTATATATAAGGTACCTAGAATAGTCAAATATAAAATAATTAGAGAACAAAATAATAGTAAATACGGGCTACAATTGTTACTCAGAGTCTTGTTTTCTCTTTTTTTATATTTTTATTTATTTATTTTTAAAGCTTTTAGAGACAAGGTCTGGCTCAGTCTTCCAGGCTAGAGTGCTGTAACGAGATCACAGCTCACTGCAACCTGAACCTCCTGGGCTTAAGTGATCCTCCTGCCTCAGTCAGCTGGAATTACAGGCACGCACCACCCAGGTGACTTTTTTTTTTTTTTTTTGTATAGCCGAGGTCTCACTACGTTGCCTAGGCTCTCCCTGGGCCTTCCATGGGTCTTCAAATGAATGCAGTACAGGCTGCTGAAGCGTGGTTTGGTCTGGGATGAATGTTCGATATTTTCAAACAAATGCACCACGGTACCTGCTAAAGCTTGAAAGTGTCATTAAGTATTGGAATTGAGTCAAGCATAATAAGCGACAGTGGCAGGAACTCAAAGGACCCCCTTTACTGGGAGGACATCATTGAGGCGCTGAGTCGAAAGGGCTTTCGGGAAAAGAGCGCGCCGGTCAGGTCCGTCGGACTGGGGGAGAGCGCGTGGAGGGAGAGCCCTACGGTCCTGGGTGGACTCAAAGCGTCCATCGTCCGTCAAGAGCCAAGCTCACTGACTGCCGACGCCGTGAAGAAGACCACGGAGGCGCGATCCGCAGTCCGGGAGGCGTGGCGTCCCCATTCCCGGATGTTGGGGGCGCCCGGGGCGCAGACACACAAACCCCAGCGGCTTCTACAACTTCTGGGAGCTGGCGAGTCAGCCGGAGAGAAACGTGCACACGGGCGCTTAGCTCTGGGCCTAGAACCTGCGTGAGATGCGGCATCCAGAACTGAGAAGGGTCCCCAGGGACTGCGTTTGGGGGTGGGGTTATCCGAAGCCGGGCCTGCAGTCTCCATGTCTGAGGGATTGTGGGTGCTTCCCGGGATCTTTTCGATCGAATTTCGAAATGCTGTTGAATTTCTTACACTAGAAACTATTAGAGTTGGAAATAACAAGTGATTTTCATGGATACTTGTTGCAGCTTTTACCCACACGTGTGGTTTCCGTAGTGTAGTGGTTATCACGTTCGCCTCACACGCGAAAGGTCCCCGGTTCGAAACCGGGCGGAAACAACGTAGGTTTTTCTCCAGAATCAGTAGTTTTAATTGGGACTGTGGAGAACAAACAAAAAACTAGTTAATGAACCTGGTCAGTTAGGAGACTGAGTCAGAATTGCCACCAGCTTCCCAGGAAGTGGACATACAGCAAGGTCTGCTTAATATTCGATTTACTTCCAGAAAATCCCTACAGTTTGCTTCATTCTCTTCTATCACTTGAATTTTCACACGCTGACAATGAAATTGGATGACGTTATCTGAGGTTATTTCCTGAGGGTCTGAATAGCTTCTGTCCACTCTCATGCAGTTGCAGACCTGGTTGATTTGAGTGATAGAACCAAAACAAACACACAAAAATGAAGTGAAATCCACAATTGGAACTTGTAGAGTCACTATTCTGTATTCACACATACCAGTATACTTCCAAATAATCCTCAGAAAACTGTCAGTGTCCAAACCACCCTCCAGAGGTCTAGGTACCCAACAATTTTAATAACTACAATTCCCATCTTCCTTTCTTTCCTTTCTTCCTGACGAGGTCTTGCTATGTTGCCCCAGGCTGATCTTGAACTCGTTGACTCAAGCAACCCTCTGGCCTTGGCCTCCCAAAGTGCTGGGATTACAGGCATTCATCATCACACCCAACCCGAGATTTTTAAATTCAACTTATTAACATGAAGAGGTGGAGAGAATCAAATAATCACAAGGTACCTCCGAGGGAAAAAGGGAGAAGAGCACCAGGAGTAAATTACTTAAGAGTATTGACCAAGTAAATGAAAGATAAAAGAATGGAATGAAAACTGGATGACTGCCGGGAATGGTCCCTCAGTGGATGGTGGATGTGAATCCCTATTTACCAGGTTAGAAGCTAGGCACACTGAGGGGACACAACCAAAACACTTGAGGTACCCGTTCACCTACTACATGTTTTACAGTGTGGTTGTTAAGGGATGTACAATGCTGCTGGTTCTAGAAGCTTCTGGAGGCAACAACCAAAGTATGGGAGCATAAAATTCTGTCAACTGGAACCTTGGGCTCTATACTGTAAGCCTGATCTAGGGACTGGAAGAGGAAAAAAGACCAAAATGTGCTCTCTTTCTCTACCGTGTGAGAACAGAGGGGAAAAAAAGAGTGGTCTGCAAGCCAGGAAGAGAGCCCTCGCCAGGGAACTGAATCAAACAGCATTTTGATCTTGAACATCTCAGCCTCCAGAACTGTGAGAAATAAATTCCTGCTGTCTATGCTACCCAGTCTATGATATTTTGTTGTGGCAGCCAGAGCTAAGATAGCTGGTTCAATGGAGAATCCACCAGCATGCATCTATGGAAAGTTCCTGACATGTCAAGAGTTACTGCTCCTGGATTTGAGTATTGACAAGAGTTAGAATGATGAACATGGAGGAAAGCATGATGCAGAGCATAAGGTATTATCATTTTACTAAAAAATCTGGGGACACTTCATAGATTTAGGCTGCAGCTGTGTCCAAATTTAAGCTATGGAAGGGTCACTCAAGATAAAGTGTGGCAAGTGAATAGTGTACATTACACTGGCTATAAAGAGGTCAATCTGCTTATATAAATGGAGGCAAGAGGTGACAGATGGAAGAGTATGGAAATAGAGTGATAGTATGTGGAGTATCCAATAAATTTAAGCACTATTTTTTAATTGAACTGAAATTGTTGTGTTGTGAAAATGAATTTATCCAAAGACAACAGCAAGATCTGGTTTGGACACCAGGATGGAAGCAGGGAGGATAGATGTACTAGGTAGAGGTAGAAACAGGTTTTACTGATTGACTGAAACACTGGGGACAATACACTACTCTTTGGGAGATGCTGCACTTAGTTCCCATCATTGAGCGTTGAGGGAGAAGGTGATGTGAGATTCTGACAGGAACTTCCACAGCTTAAATTTGGACACAGCTGCAGGTATGTTGTTTTAGTATTTGCGAATGAGACACATATGCGGCATTGACTCGTGAATTAGGAGTTACGAGTAGGAAGTGCAAATTTGTAGTTTAGAAAGACGTGGGACCACGTGTCGCTCTGACTGATGCAGATGACTTGTGAAAGTTTGTTGGCCAGAGCTGGTGTGTGTCTTTGGTGTTACACAGCTGGCAGATGGAGTTAAACCTCTGCAAGGTCAATGTGGAGGTTGGTGTCCTTGTTGAGCTCAGGTTTATGACTGAGCCTGAACTTTGCTTGGCTTCCCAGGTAGAGAAGCATGATTACATGTCATTGCTCCTATTTTTGAAAAAGTCACAATGACTCCCAGATGCAACATGTGGGGCAAACTCTCCAGGTTCTTATCTTCAGTTTAGTTTCCCCATGGAAAATTGGGTAAAGAAATCTCTCTACTATTTGAACTTCATTAAAAGACTAATATGTTAATATTTCAGCCATCAATATTTCTTTAAAATAGTCTACTCCTTATGTAGCAAATACATCAAAGCATATTAACTTAGAAAATTGGATTCTCCCAATTAAACATTGATTACAAGCATTATTAAACTTCTTATACCGCATATTTCTTCAAATGCTTTATACATCTTAGAAAGCAGACATATAATATTATCATAATGATTACAAGACTGATCATTACTCTTTTACAAAAAACAACTACAGAGAACTAACACCAGGACCAAAAATTGTTTCTTCAGTATCTACATCTTGATTTTCTCCTTTTATTTCCTGTCTTTTAATTCTAATTCTGATTCAGCTTCTTATTTCTTCCCTAGGTTAGAATTTTACTGACCTAACCTATCAGTTATCTCACCTTCTTAGGACCACTAAGACAACAATTTGAGAAAGGCAGTTGAGATTTAGGATCAGAAACAAAGCACTTGGATGAATTTCTGATGTTTTTCTATAAGGGTGTGTTAGGCAGTTGGAAAGAGAGCCTTTTCTGGAGTTAAGAGTTTGAGAAGACACAAATATTTTGATATTTCTAGTTTGTTTCTTATAAAAACCCTTGATCTGGATGTCTTGGTTAGCTTTTGTCAACACTACAGAATCCTCATTTGGAATAATTGCTAAATGTTTTCAGATACTTCAAGCTTTTACCGCAGTCCCTGTGAGGGTAGGTGTTGCTGGTCCAGTGGCAACCTTCTCGCCTCCCATGTGAGAGATCAAGGTTCGATTCCCGTTTGGCATAGGGTGTCTTATGTTTCCTTTCTCTATAGCCTTTATGTTTTTACCCGCACGTGTTTTGCTTCATTCAGAGAGCCTTGGTGGTGATGGTTTTAAATTGATGACACTGCTAACGCAGTCATGGCCAACGTCTGCAGCATAAGACAATCAGGAAACCATCGAATCCCAGACCTTGAAATTCTTGGACTCAACAACCATTCAGCGTCGTCTGTGACAGTGCCAAGTGTTTCCGGTGGGTCGCTGCATTTTGGAATATTGGGACCTAAAACCTTATCGTTTTCCTTTATTCCATGGTCAGACCCCCGGAAATCCAGAGCCGCCAGGTCCCTGATTAACATGCTGAACCTTAGGCTGACCTCTGGGCCGGGTCTCACTAAGGAAAGAGGATCAAGAAATGAAGGTCTGGGAAGGAGAGAAGCTGCGGGGAGGGACAGTCACCTCGGTCATCCGAGAGGCGTCGGCGGTCCAAGGACAAAAGCACCTTTTGGAGCAATCACTAAGGAAAGAGGAGTGTAGGGAGGGATCCGCGTGGAGACGAAGGGAGCAGCGAAAACGGGGCCTCGCGCCGAGGTGACGAGAGGACCCTCAAGTCTGACCATCAACTCCGTGAACCGACCCTGGTTCGTGGCCAATCTCTGGCCTCCGCGGGTTCCGTGCGCGCATCGTTGTTGCAGGAGGGATTCCATGTCTCCTGCAATGTGTGTCAACAGGTGTTGGCCTGAAAATTATATATATATATATTCCCGCACGTGTTTTGCTTCATTCAGAGAGTATATATATATATTCACTCTGTTGCCCAGACTGGAGTGCAGTGGCCGCTCCCGGCCACCGCAGCCTCGACCTGCTGGGCTCCGGCGATCCTTCCGCCTCAGCCTTCCGAATAGCTGGAACTACAGGCGCGCGCTGCCACACTCGGCTTATTTTTTTTTATTTATTGTAGAGATGAGGTCTCGCCAAGTTGCCTAGGCGGGTCTCGAACCCGCGGGCTCAGGCAATCCACTCACCTCAGCCTCCCAAAGACGCGGGATTACAGGCTGAGCCACCGAACCCGGCGAAAATTATATTTTTAATAAGGAAAAGCGAACTGCACAACCTAGGAACGCTTTATGTGGTTTTGTTTTATATCTCCTGGCACATTAGGAAGCTCCTGGGAAAAATTCCGAATTTGAGAGTAACAGGGATGTTACTTCGTTAGAGAGACAATGGGTGACAGTGGGTAATTTTCTTCCAAAGGTCTTTCTAAGATCCTTCCCCCCCTCCACCCCGCTCCAATTTAACAGTCACTTAAAATCTCAGACCAGCGACATTTGGGGGATATTCTAATTTCTGTTTAGAAAATAAACTTGACTTATTCCACTTCAAGTCTTCTAAGTCTATGATTGTCTTTCTACATTTTGTGTATAAACCAATGGTCATACTAAGTTAGAACTAACTGGTTTGTTTTATGTTTAAAAACTCTTTGGGTATCTCTGAATTTCATTAACAAATTCTGAACTGTAATACATAATGTCTTATTTTTAAGCATAGATCACTTACATGATGAAACAAAAAATTGAGATTCCAGAGTTCCAAAACTGTCTTATGGTTTGCTAAGGAAGAGTCTGGCTTTGACTCCATTCTTTATCTTCTCCCGGCCTTGGAAGAGCTTCTGCTATATTCGGATTTTCTCTTCTAATGAAATGTAGAAGCAAGAAGAAAGGGATGGGAGAGAGAATATCCATTCTGGCACAGGCTGGAGGAGAATTTGTTGGACAGATTGGAGGAGAAAAAAGAAAGAGAAGCTGCTGGTTGTGAAATAAGCAATGGGAAAGGAAACTTTTGTTTTGTTTTGTTTTTGTTTTTAGCAGATCGTCGCTTTTTAAAATGAACTTCTTTGAAGCTCTTCAGGATAAATCCATATCTGTGTGTGTGTGTGTGTGTGTGTGTGTGTGTGTGTGTGTGTGTTTAATTTATTGTGGTAAAATACACATAAAATGTATTATCGTAACCATTTAAGTGTTCAGCTCAGTGATAAGTACATTCATATTGTTTAACTATCTCCACATTCATTTCCATAACTCTTTTCACCTTGCAAACTGAAACTCTACACCCCATTAATCAATGAAAATCCATTCTCCTCAACCCCAGTGCCTGGAAACCACATTCTATTTTTTTTGTCATGAAGCTTTTATTCTCTGTTGTTTTCTAAGACTTTCATTGTTTTTTACATCGCACATTTAGGTCATGGAGGCATTTTGAGTTAATTTTTATATATGATGTTAGAAGAATGGTCAAGTTAATTTGTTGCTTGTAGCTGTCCAGTTTTCCCAGCACCAATTATTGGAAAGACTGTCCTTTCCCCCATTGAACTTTGTTGAAAATCATTTGACCATGTATGTGATAGTTTATTTCTGGACTTTATATTTTATTCTGTTGGTCTCTGTGTCTGTCTTTATGCCAGCGCCACGCTGTTTTGATTATTGCAGTTTTATAGTAAATTTTGATATCAGGAAGTGTGCACCTTTCACCTTTGGTCTTTTTTCAGGACTATTTTGTCTACTTGTGGTTCCTTAAGATTCCATGTGTTTTTTTTTTAATTTTTAATTTAACTTTATTTTATTTTATTTTATTGTGAGTGAAGGTTTCACTCTTGTCACCCAGGCTGGAGTACAGTGGCAGATCACAGCTCATTGGAGACTCAACCTCCTTAGCTCAGGCAATCCTTCTGCCTCAGTCTCCCAGGTAGCTGGGAGTACAGATGTGCACTACCAAAGCCTTCAAATTTTTTTATTTTTATTTTTTGTAGCAATAAGTTCTCACTGTGTTGCCTCTACTGGTCTAGAACTCCTGGGCTCAAGCAATCCTTGCACCTCAGCCTACCAAAGTGTTTGGATTACAGGCATGAGTCACCACACCCAACCAAGATTCCATATGCGGTTTAGAATCAGTTTTTCTACTCCTACTAAAATATCATTAAGATTTTGATACTGATAGGATTAAATATGTGGATTGCTTTAGATAATATCGACATCTTAACAATACTGATTCTTCCAGTTCATAAGGATGAACTGTCTTTCCACTTTTCTATGTCTTCTTTAATTTCTTTCAGAAATGTTTTTTAGTTTTCATTGTACAAGCCTTCCATTTCCCTGGTTAAGTTAATTTCTATTTATTCTTTTTGATAAGATTGTAGATAAAACTGTTTTTAAATTTTTCTTTTCAGGTTATTTCTTGTGAGTGTGTATTAGTCTGCTTTTGTGTTGCTATAAAGAAATACTTGAGACTGAGTAATTTATAAAGAGAGAAGTTTTGACTCACAGTTCTGCATGGGGCAGGCATTTGCTACTAATGAGGTCTCAGGAAGCTTACAGTCATGGTGGAGGGAAAGGGGAGCAGGTGTGTCACATGACAAGAGCTGGAGCAAGAGGGCAAAGGGAGGTGCCAGGTACTTTTAAGTAATAAACTCTCACATGAACTAATGGAGCAAGAACTCACTCATTACCAGGAAAACAGCACCAAGCCTTCATGAGGGATCCACCCCCACGATCCTATCACCTTTCACCAGGCCTCACCTCCAACATTGGGGATCACAGTTCAACATGAGATTTGAAGGAGACAACAATCCAAATGATATCATCATATACAGAAATGCAACTGCTTTTTATTCATTGCCTTTGTATCTTACTACTTTGCTGAATTAGTTTATTAGTTCTAACAGGTTTTATGGAATCTGTAGGGTTTCCCACATATAAAAGCATATCATCTATGAGCAGAAATAATTTGACTTTTTCCTTCCCAATTTAAATGCCTTTGATTCCTTTTTTGGCCTAATTGCTCTAGCTTAGATGTCTAATGCTATGTTAAATAGGTATGGGAAAATTGGGCATTCTTGCCTTGCTCCTGATCTTACAGGAGAAAAACTGTCTTTCACCATCGAGTGCGATATTCACTGGATTTTTTATATTTGACTTTTATTATTCTGAAGTAGTTTTCTTCTATTCTTAGCTTTTTTAGTGTTTTTATCACACTGAATTTTGTCAAATGCTTTTTTTTTTTTTTTTTGCCTTGAACTGATCTTGTGTTGTTTTTTGAGGTGTCTTTTTGGGGGGGTTCCCCCATCATTCTATTAATGCAGTGTTACCTGGATAATTTTTTTTATGCAAGCCAATATGCATTCCAGGAATAAATTCCACTTGGGCTGGACATGATGGATCACACCTGTAATCCTGTGGGATGCTGAGATGCAAGAATTACTTGAACCTAGAAGTTCAAGACCACCCTAGACAACATCATAAGATATCATCTCTACAAAAAATTTAAAAATTAGCTGGGCATGGTGGCTCATGCCTTTAGTCCCAACTACTTGGGAGGCTGAGATGGAAGGATTGCCTGAGCCCAGAAGGTTGAAGCTGCAGTGAGCCATGCTGTGCCACTGCAATCCAGCCTGGGTGACAGAGTGAGACCCCAACTCAAAAATAGATAAATAAAAATAAAGAAATCCCATTTGGTCATGGTATATAATCCTTTAAATTCCCTGTTAAATTGGCTTTGAAAGGTGTGTGTGTGTGTGTGTGTGTGTGTGTGTGTGTGTGTGTGTGTGTGTTTGAGGATTTTTGCATTAATGTCCATAAGGAATATTGGTCTATTCTTGTGGAGTCTTTGTCTGGCTTTGGTATAAGAGTAAATGCTGGCTTCATAGATGAGTTAGAGAGTGCTCTCATCTCTTCGATTTTTGAAAAGAATTGGTGTTACTTTTTCTTTAAGGGCTTGGTAAAATTTACCAGTGAAGTCATCAGGTCCAGGGCTTTTCTTTGTTGGGAGATTTATTTCTGATTTCATCTTGTTACTAATTATAGGTCTATCCAGAGTTTTTGTTTCTTCATGATTTGGTCTTGGTAGGTTTCACGTTTCCAGGAATTTATTCATTTCATCTAGATTTACAATTACTCATAGTACTTTCTTATAATTCTCTTTATTTCTGTAGAATCAGTCATACTCCCACTTTTTTCTGATTTTAGTAATTTGAGTCTTCTTTTTCTCTTTTTTATTTCGTAGTCTTTCTAGCTAAGGGTTTGTCAATTGTATGCTAATTCACAGGCTGTGGCCAATGGTTTGTCTGAATGGTCAAGAGACTTGGAAGGAATTTGTGCTCCATGATAATGCCTGCCAAAGAGTGACCTCGACAAAGAAGGATTTTAATAATCTAATGGCTAAGGTAACCTGTTCTATCATCACTAGTTGGTCTCTTTCACCAGCCACCCCGTCATCACCCAATGAGGCAGTGGCTCATAAACAAGGTGGCCATGCTGGCAGGAATAGAGGTTATGCTTGGGCTTGACAGCACAGACTTCCACTCACCAAGGATGATATGACTACAGTCACTACTGAGTGCCCAATCTGCCAGCAACAGAGACCAATACTGAGTCCCTTGTGACACAGTTCTCCAGCGTGATCAGTGAGATACTTGATAGTAGGTTGATTACATTGAGCCTCTTTCATTGTGGAAAGGCAGCACTTTGTCCTTACTGGAATAGACACTCTAGATATGAAGTTGCCTTCCCTGCATGTAATGCTTCTGCATTAAAACTATCATCTATGGACTTGCAGAGTGCCATATCCACCAGCAGGGAGATCACAGGATTTTTCTGATAAAGGAACTCATTTCTCAGCAAATAAATTGAGGCAAGGGATCTATGTTCGTAGAGTTCACTGGTTTTACCATATTGCCTGCACACCAACCTGAAGCAGCTGGCTTGATCGGAACAGTGGAATGGCCTTTTGAAAACTCAATTACAGTGCCAGCTAGGTGGCAATAACTTGCAGGATTAGGGCAAGATTCTCCAGAAAGCTGTATGTGCTCTAAATCGGTGTTCAATATCTGGTATGATTTCTTCCATAGCCAGGATCCATGAGTCTAGGAATGAAGAAGTGGAAATGGAGTGGCATCACTATTACTCCTCATGATGCACAAGCAAAATTTTGCTTTCTGTACCTGTGCCCTTATGTTCAGGGATAGAAGGCTTAGTTTCAAAGGGAGAAATGCTTCTACCAGGAGACACAACAGTGGAAATTAAGATGACCACTCAGCTACTTTGAGCTCCTCATTCCACTGAATCAAGAGGCAAAGAAGGAAGTTATTGTACTATCAAGGGAGATTAATCCTAATTGATTACCAAGGGGAAATTGGACTGATATTCCACAATGGAGGTAACAAAGAGTACATCTGGAATACAGGAAGTCGTTATTAGTATGACAATGTCTTGTGATAAAAGTCCATGAAAAATCAAAACAACCCAACTTAGGCAGGATTGTCAATGATCCAAACCCTTTAGGAATGAAAGTTTATGTCCCCCAACCAGGTAAAGAACCACCAGCAACCGAGAGCAAAAGAAATAGGGAATGCATAGTGAAAGAAGGTGGTTATAAATACCAGTTACTGCCAGGAGACCAGTTGCAGAAACAGGAATGTAACAGTTATGAGTATTTCTTCCTCAAGTATGTGTGTGTGTGAAATCTTTGTGTTCTTCTCTCTTATTCATCTAACGTACCAACTTTACATTATAGTACCCATTTAAGTGACAAAATACCAAGGAAAACACAGAACATATCACTTGTATACGGGATAGTTTTATCATGTTTGTTAGGAATATGATTTTGTTATTGTCTTTTTCTGGAGTACCATATGGATGCCCAGTTGAGGAGGGGAATGGAGAGGTCTTTCTCTGCTAGATGTTATTGATCTAAGACACGCTTCACGCTTAAAGATGTTACCTCTGGGGTGGGCTTGAACCACCAACCTTTGCAGTTAACAGCCAAATACGCTAACCGATTGCGCCACAGAGACAAGGGTATTATAGCTCTTGATCTTCATGTGAAGTGAGTACTACTCACAAGAGCCTGCATGTGTCCCCGGCATTGTTAAGGACAACTATGCAAACTCCAACCTTGGAAAATCAGAACAGTTGGAAAGGACGCGTTATGTTAGTTAGAAAGCACGCCACACGATCTTCTCCTGTCCCGCTCCTGGTCTGCTTCAAAAGTCAGCACCCCCGGAGATGCCGGGATCCCCAACTCCCAATGCCTAAGCTGTGTGGGATTGCTTGAGCTTGGTGGTTGCCTTCTAATTGGTCGGTGGGATGGGAGCCAGGAAAGTGACAAGGTGAAAAGGGGAAACTTGAAAAGGAACAAAAGAAAGCAGAGGTGAGTTTTATGGGAAGGGCTGATCTTCAGAGAAACCAGGAAATTCCATCCTGAAACCCAGGGAGAAAACGATGGGCGTTTCTCAGAGTTACAGATGGTGCAGGAGCAACACGATCTGCACCTTGAAGGGGAAAAGTTGTCTTTGTAAGCTTATGTCTTCCTCAGGACGTGGCACCAGAGACTAGCAAGATAAGGGCCTGGGTGATCTGACAAGAAAAAATACTTCCTCACATAAGATATATAGGTCTCTGAGAAGGGTATGACCACCCTAAAACTACAAGCAAAATTTTGAATATGTGTATGTTTTCCTTGTGAAAGAGTCTTTTATTCTCAAATCCTGAGCTAGAGAAAAGTATTTAGAGCCAGCCAGGCGTGAAAGCTTTCAAAACCATTACTGAAAATTTGAAACATTGACTCAGAAAAAAGACAACCAAGCAGTTGTTTTTGTGCTCTTGTTCCTAATTGTATTTCAAGTCTTTTCAAAGCAAGGCCCCAGGAACCCCCATATTCAAGTATGCCCCTGGGCTTGGTCCACTTCTGCAGGAGTCTTGTACACATGCTTGCTTTATTCATTCACCAATACTGAACCTTAGGATAGAAGATGTGACAAAGTGAGACTCCTTCCTGCATGACATATATTGATTTCAAAGGCGGTGGTAGCCAACGTGGAGAACATTGGAATTTTTCTTGGAACTGGACTGTGATGAGAGGTGCCTGCCATTAACATAATCTTTTCTCTTTCCTTGACCCTTTCCTTCCAGTTTTTGAAGAGTCCCAAATAATCTTCTCTGAAGATTCTTGATAGCAATTCTAAAAAACAAAAACACGTGCTTCCAATGCACTGTGCTTTCAGATATTCCAGGTCTAGTTCAGCGGGCGGATTAGCTAATTGGTGTGTTCACCCCGATAGCCAGGTCAGGAAGGAATGAATGATTTTCTTGGTTTGACATGGATGCAATTAGCAGTGTTTTTAGGCCCCAATTAGGCAGCTTAATTGATCTTTGCATCTTCTGGACTCCTGAACTATTGCCCTTTGTCTTGCTGATACTGATGTAGTAGATCAGCAACAGGGCTTCTGGCGACATTGATACTGTTTGTATTTTTCGTCAGTGTCCATCCCTGAGTGGGCCTTCCCTCTGCTTCCCTTTCTTAGTTGCCTCAGCTTGCCATCTGAGCAATTGGTAAGGATGTACCAGGCCTAGAATAAACTTGAAAACATGACTGACCATTGTATTTCCTGGTCCTTTCAGATCAGCTTTGCTGCAATTTTGGCTCAAGGGGCCCTCAAGCACAGCTATGAAATTGAGTTAGAGTTATAACTGCCTTAAAATGTGCCAGGTTATGAGATAATTAATTAGGTTGCTTGGTTTCAGAGTTAACCTGCCAAGGATAGATGTTACTCATACTATAAAGCATTGTGAAATCAGATTACTTTAAAATGATGTATCACAAAGTCTAAGGAAAAAAGCAGTTGTGAGTATGAAAATGTAGTTCTTATATCCCAGCTCTGTCTTATACTAAATTTGGGAACAGTGTGTATAGTCATACCTCTAAAATGAAGCTAATGTCCTCCAGCTTGTCTGCCTCAGTGGTGTTTAAAAGGATTAGGCAAAATAATAGTTTGTTATTTATAATTCTATATAAATAAAAAGTTTCCATTAAAAAAAAAAAAGAAAGCAGAGGTAAAACAACGAGACCATTCAGGAGGCTTGTGTAAAGGCACTGGCGTATCCTGAGAGGTGAGAATTATTATTATTTTTTTTTGAGTTGGAGTCCCACTAGATCGCCCAGACTGGAGTGCAATGGCCGCTCCCGGCCACCGCAGCCTTGCCCTGCTGGGCTCCGGTGATCCTTCCGCCTCAGCCTTCCGAGTAGCCGGAATTATAGGTGCGCACGACCATGCCCGGCTAATTTTTGTGATTTATTGTAGAGATGAGGTTTCGCCTGCCCAGGCGGGTCTCGAACCCGCGGGCTCAGGCAATCCACTCACGAGAATTATTTTTATTATGTGGTTGAATGAGGAGGGGGAGACAGAGAAGCACACAAAAGACAGAAAAGCATGAGAATCTGTAGACATCCAAGAATAAGAAACAAAAATAGTACATTGTGGGGGGTTGTGTGGGGTTTTTTTTTTGTTTTGAGTTGAGTTCTCACTTTATTGCTCAGTCTGAAAATCAATGGCGTGATCACTGCTCACCGCAGTCGACCTCCTGGGCTCAGGCAATTCTTTAGCCTCATCCTCCAGAGTAGCTGGGACTACAAGCGTGTGTCACCATGCCTGGCTAGTTTTTAGATTTGTTTGTAGAACGTTTCCCTACGTTGTCCAGGCTGAGCTTGAACTCCTGGCCTCCTTGGTCTCCCAAAGTAGTAGGATTAGAGGCGTGAGCCACCGGGCCTGGCCATATGATTGTTTTATAGAAAGAAAATTATATAAATACAATGGTTGCCAGCAGGCCTTTCTGTGTAGTGGTTAGTACTTTTAGTTGTGGTTACAGTAACCTCAGTTGAACTCTGAGTCACAGCAGTGTTTTCTGTCCTGTGACTTGAGCTGATTGACATCTCTTGCACAGCTACCCAGAGAACAGAGTAAACCGCTAGCTCAGACGCACTCTGCTGTCAGAAGAGGAGTGAAGCCCACAGTGCATAAACTAGGGGGCGGCCTGGCCAAAGGAAACCTTGAACGTGCTTTTTGTCTCACAACTGAGCAGAAAATATTTCCATAGGTGAAACAAATGCAGTCTCTCAAGGACCCTTTCTCTGTAGTTTCCACTGATGAGATAATGTGTTTATAGTCATTTTTCTGATAGAGATATTTCAAATATCAGTGGGACTTTTTTACAGGAAATGAAAACGAGCTTTTAATTAGTTTGCAATAAAATCTAAGCTAGTTGTTATGGTCTTCATCCCGCCCACTAATTTTTATAAGAACAGTAAATTATTAAACTACAGTTCACGTAGAGTAAATGTACAAATCTCTAGTGCAGTTTGTTTAATTTTGGCAAATGTAATCAACACCCAGCTCAAATTATAGAAAACTGGCATTATCTGCGGTCTGCAGAGCCCCTTTCCAGGGAGTTCCTCCACTATTTCTCTTAATCACTATTCTGATATCTAATGATTATAACTGCCTGTTCTTAAAATTCATAGGAATGGGGCAACCCCCTTGGGTACCCTCCCACTGTGGTAATGTAATGGTTATAGAAATAAGTAAGTTTTGTATGAACATTAAGTAATGATTATCATTAGAAAATATTAGGCCCAGACTATCCACTAGTCTTGGCCTGCCAAAGTGCTGGGATTACAAGCTGAGCCACCGAGCCCGGCCAGAAATATTTTCCATGGTCACTACTGGGGGAAGCGGGGAGGACGAATTTTTTTTTTCCTGGCATCTAGTCCACATAGAGGAGGGATATTGCTAAACCCAAGTAATCCACTGGAGGGTACCTTCCCCGTGGTGAATTACGTGATCCAAGAAATCAGTACTGGCGAGGTTGAGAAATTCTGGTATAGATCCTCCCACTTTGGGAGGCCGAGACTAGTGGATTGTCTGAGCCTAACATTTTCTAATGATTATCATTACTTAATGTTCATACAAAACTTACTTATTTCTATAACCATTACATTACCACAGTGGGAGGGTACCCAAGGGGGTTGCCCCATTCCTATGAATTTTAAGAACAGGCAAATATAATCAGATCAATGTTCATGCACTTGACCGAAGAGAAATCATGAATTCCCGACTCATAGGATGTTGGTCTGAGAAAACCTTCACTATCAGGAAGAACTCTCATCTCTGTGGCACTAAGATGGGAAAGTGACAGGTGCAGCTGGTTGTAGGGGAAGGTCGGAGGTCAGTTCAGGGCCAGGAGTCTTCCTTGAAAGAGTTTTCCCTACAGGCTGTCTTGGTTTCTGCATTTTGAATCCTTTAAGGTGTTGGGGAAGCCTGCCGCCAGGCACTGGGTGCCTCCCAGCTCCCCCCTCCTCCTGGCAACCTGGTCCACTGCCTCAGCCCCGCCCCGATGATCTTCAACTGCAACCTCAGATGCTGCTGCCCAGCAAAAGCGCATCTCTGGGTCAGTCATGAGGTGCGACCAGGACCCGGCAACTTCTCCGGGACCTGTGGTGTTGGTGGGCCCCGCAGAGCACTGTGTGCGTCCTCTGCTCACCTTATTATTATTATTATTAAATTTCTCAGAAAAAGGCACAGGCTCTTCTTTTGAAGAATGCAGGGAGGGAATAGCCTTACGGATCACTTATGGATCCATGAGAAACACCTTTCTCTCCCCCTCCCCCCGCCCACACCACCTAACTCTTTCCAGAGTTCAGGGAAAGTGTCACTTCAGATTGGAGTGGAGAAAAAGAACCTTGTCACAGGTCCCTGGTGGTCTGGGGTCTAGGATTTGGCGCTTTCACCGCTGTGACCAGAATTTGATTCCCTATCAGGGAATCTTGCACTGCTTAGGATCACAGCTGGCATCCTCCAAGGGCCAGATGCACAAGAGCCTCTGCACCGAGTCCCAAACTCTGGACAGTGAGGGGAAGACACAGTGGATCATTTCTCAGTACACACCGCTCTTGATTATGTCACCTGCCAAAACATCTTTAGAGAGCTACCGTGCCTCTTGCTTAGGCTGACACAGCAAGATTGCCAGTGATACCAGTCCCTGTGTGCCAGTGATGCCAGTCCACCGCCCTGGGGCGCAGATCAGGCTGAACTCCGAAAAAACAAGAGAGAGAGACCAAGTCAAGTTATGGCAGCGGTATGCGCCCTGGAAACAGGCCAGTCAGCTGAGTGTCCCCTGCTCCATTTGCTAATGCTAATTAGGCCATCGGAAGATGTGGCTGGAGGGGATCGATGCCTGCGAGAGTGGGAGGGGTGAGCTCTGGGCGAGTCCCCCAGGGCTTCCTGCTCGTGGTGGAGTGGTGTAGTGAGGTGGCAGTTCACTCACCCACCAAAAACAGCTTCTGAAGTATGCACATGGGGAGGACAGTTGCCAGTGGCAGAAGGCACAAGTGAAATCAACATCACAACAATCAAAACTATGGTACTGAGGTCAAACCCCACACTTTGGCAAGTCATGAAGAAAGCGAGAATGGGGATATGACGTCATCGGAGTGGACAGAGGTAGCGGGTAGAAACTCCAGAATGATCCAGTGCGGTGGCTGCAGGTCTGGAGCTCTGCTGACTGGCATCTGTTTGTCGGGCTGTGAGTTGTCGTGTGGGTGACTGAAGGGGGTCTTTGGCAGCCAGCGGTTTAGAAGACTGGTAGCAGGTGAGTAGAGGGGAGAGGCTAGAGGCCCTTACTGCAGGGCCAGGGAGAGGAGGCTGTGATGTGCCTGCCGGGCGGTGCTCATCCAGACTTACCCGGCAGGGGAGAGACCAGGTTCACCAAGGTGCTTCTCCCAGGGTGAAGCTTTCCCATCGCACTCCAGACGTGCTGATGGCTGTGATTTCCTCAATGTGGGAAACTCGACTGCGATGTATGGCCAGTGGTAGAGGGCTGCGCTGATGCTCTCAGCTAACATACCCAGGTTCATGACCGACACCATACCCCCTCAAAGGCGCAAAATGTCCATGCGGTTTCCTATTGTCTAAAAAAATTCTCATCTTCACACTCCCTCATCTTTTTCTTCCACACTTGAGTTTCTCTCTCTCTGTCTCTCTCTCTTTCTCTCTCTCCCTCCCTCCTTCCCTTTTTTCTTCCCTCCCTCTCTCCCAGTCTTCTTTCGCTCTCATTAAAAGCCCTACCAGTATTTGAACTATCTCAACCAGAAAGACTGCAATGACTTCCCCATTTCCTTTGGCTTTCCTTCTCTTCCCCGGACAGTATGTGGGGCCAGCGGTAAACCCGCTTTCTGGCTGCAAAGGCCTCAACTGATGCGAAAATTAAGAGCAAATCAAAAGATAAATGGGTTCTCCACAGCGGGTCCGAGATAGAGCTGGATTCTACCTGGATTCAGAGTAGAACCGAGGTTGCTGTGGCACAGGGCAGGGTCCCAACCACTGTAGAATTCCAATGTGTCCCAAACCTACTGGCTGTCGTTTTGCTCCTTTGATTTTGTTTTAAGGTAAGGACATTTACCCCGCAGTGTGTACTGCGTTCTTTCTTGGAAAACTACAGGTTCTTGCTTTCCTGTCTTCTCTCCGTTTTCCCCTCTCCATTAGGATACGTTTTTCATCTCTGCTCCCGCCAGGGCCTCTGCACAAGCATCCTGGGAGGTCCCGTTGTCCCATGCTGGTCTCCCTTGCTTCTGCCCCCTTTTGACTCCCTTTCCTAGTTCTCGCTCCCACCCCATTGATCCCACCGACCGCAGCCGAGTTGACCAAGGAGAGCTCAAGACGGCTCGAGAAAACGGACTTGAAGAACGGGGATAGCCAACATGGGACCCTGGGGACATTCAGCTTCCCTTGAAACCCACTTGGCTCCAGCGGGGTCCGCAGATGCAGGTGTCTCCCGAGGCTCTGTCTTCTGAGGCAAGGGTCCAGGAGGGGCGAAGGCCATTCTGCCGCCCTTCTGACTTGAGTCACGCAAAACACGAGTTCCTAACATGAAGACCAACACGATAGTCAACTCATCCTCTCTGATTTTCGAGGCTTTGTGCTTTGCAGCACTTGTACTGCAGAAAACAAATGGCATGGCCTAGTTTCCTGATTACTTAATCTATGCAACAGGGGGTCATTACAGGGGGTCATGCTTGTCTCTGTCTCGGTGGTGCAGTCTGTTAGGGCACTTGGCTGACCGAAAACCTGGTGGGTTGAGCCCACCCAGGGACTGACGTATTCTTTAAAAAATGTCTACATGGCTCAACCTGTGATCACATACTTTGGGAGGCCGAGGCGAGTGGATTCCCTGAGCCCACGGGTTCGAGACCAGCCCGGGCAACTTGGCGAGACCTCATTTCTTCAATAAATCAAAAAATTAGCTGAGTGTGGTGACGGCATGCCTGTAGTTCCAGCTACTTGGAAGGCTGAGGCAGAAGTATCACCAGAGTTCAGCAGGTCAACGCTGTGGTGGCTGTGAGTGTGCCTGGGTGACAGTGAGACATCAACGCAAAAAAAAAAAAGTTTACTGCGGTCCCTACTCTGCTTCCCTGACCCTATTGTCTTCTGTTTGTTGTGCATCCCAAGAAGACCCAAAGCAAGATCCCCCCAGATCTTCCTAGGGGATGAAATCCCCTGGGAACAAACTAAGTGTATGTGTGGGAACCTGGAACTGTCTGAAAAGTACGGATGTTAAAATTTTCCTCTGCCTTGCTTTTGACAAAAGAGTTCTATCTGTTGCTTGCGCTATTATCTATTTACCACTTTCCATATAGTATTGACATTAATTTGAGTCTATGCTTTTATTATTACAAATAATACTGCTGTTATCATTCTTGTACACATATCTTTGGTCACTTGTGCAGGTATTTCTATAGGGTAGAGTCCTGGGAAAGTAATTGCTCATTTACATGGTTTTTATATCATCCATTTATTCTTTTTTGTTGACTTGTTAACTATAGCTCTTTTGTTATTTTAGTAATTGCTGCTAGTGGCAAATTCATTCAATTTTTGTAGAATTTCATGTTGACTCCTACTCCCCAGTCCTTTAAAAATATTGCTCTCCTGCCTTTTCTTTTGAATTGCTTCCAATGATGTAATCTTTGTTTTTGTTTTACGTGTGTACCATGATTTTTTCCTCTGGCTGATTTTGAGATTTTTTTTTCTTTTTCAATGAATTTGAGCAATTTTATTGTGATATGCCTAGATATGGTTTTCTTCAAATTTTTTTGTAATTAGGTTTCATTCAATTTCTTGGGTCATTAGGGTAATAATTTTCATTATAACTGAAACTTTTTCAGTCACTGTTTCTTAAAAAAAATTTTCTTCTCTCCCAGTCTTTTTAGGAACTGGAAATACTCATATATTAGGCCTCTTAAAGAATCCCTATCATTCACTACATTAATGCTCTGTTCATTATAAAATTTTCCTCACTGTGACTCTTATTTTGGATATTTCCAATCATTTTGTGGCTTTATGTTTTCTAATCTTTTTTCTGCAATGTCTATTCTGCTTGTTAATTCCATCCAGCTGGAATAATAATTTATTATCTCAGCTGTTGTAGTTTCATATCTAAAGTTTTATTGGGGCCATTTTTATATGCTCCATGTTTCTGCTTATCTCTTTGGACCTATGGAATATAGTCTTAATAACTATTTTACAGTCCTCTCTGTTAATTCTAACATCATGTCGTTCAGTTTCGATTGATTGATTAGTATCCTCTTTATGGTTCATGTTTTCCGGTCTCTTTCCCTGCCTGGTATTTTTTATTTGATGCTAGACATTGTGAACTTTACATTTTTGCATACTAGCTAATTTGTAATTCCTATAAATCTTGAATTTTGCTCTGGGGTGCAGTTTAGTGACTTGGTACACAGTTTGCTCCTTTTCGATCTTGCTTTTATGATTTTTAGGTGGTTCAGGAGTATTTCTCAGTCCAAGGCAAATTAATTACCATTATTGAAGTATTGTGAATTATGAATAGTTTCAGTCTGGCTAGTGGGACTAGACACTGTTTTCTGCACTGTGCAAGTACAAGACCCTTGCACAGACCCTTCCATTATTTTCTCAAATGTTTCTTCCCTGGTGTCAGCTAGCTCCTTCAGAAGCATTCACTGACTAGTGCTCTGCTGAATATGGGAAGGGGAACTCTACATATGCCTAGATTATTTCTTTACCCAGCTTTCTCCTCACTGGATTTTGGTCCTATGAACTCTGTCTTTCTTTCCCCTGACACATCTTCGCCTCCTCAATGCAGAGAGTCTGCTCCATATTCTTCTTCCTTGTGCCTAGCCTGGAAACAATTCTGTACCTGACAGTGTATACTGGGGGCGCTCACAGGGGTCACGTTGTTTGTTTCTCATCTTTCCGAAGTTGTTGGTTTTTTGTTGTCTGATTTCTAGGGTCCTGAAAGCCATAATTTCATGTGTATTATTTGTTTCTTCTTTTTGTTTTGATTTGTTTTGGGAGAAGGGGAAATTTCAGGCAAGAGGGCAAATCTTGTTTCTGTTACTCTACTTTTTCCAGAAGCTGGAGACATTTCTTTATATGTTCTTAGACTGACTTCAGTAAGAGGTATATGAATTTACATTTCAACGTATTTTTTCAACTTAATGAGAGAGCTTTTCCTTCATTCCCTTGCCAGCACAATAAACTTTCTATACATCTGTCTGGTAGTCTAATGTAGGGAGTGGTGCCCTCCTGAGTTAACTAAGCGGGAGGTACAACAGAAAGACATGGCGAACATTACCCAATGTTGTCCTATTGTGTATGTGTGACAGCTAAAATTCCAAGATGTTTTGAAAGTCTTTCAGTAACCATTATTGTTTTCTGTGGTGACTTCATACCTGGGTTCAGAGAAAACTGGCCAAAGTGACCCTCTGAAAATTTCCACCCAAGCAGCTTACCCACTAGGAGAAAAAAAATCCTACTAGTCCCAGACATTTCTTTACTCCTTTTTCTTTATAAATTTCATTTTACCTTTGTTATGAAAACAATCTAATGACTGTTCTCCTTTCTATACAAGGATGAATTAGCATGCTGATAAGTGACTCTACATTTCCTTCCCAGGGTTTGGTTTTCTGCAAAAATTATCCCACTTATACAAATTATTGGAGCCAATAAAATTCTGTGCCTGATAATACATCTCTCTCAGACCTGAATTCTTAGAGAAATTGTCCCACATTCTCTTGGGATTTTTTGTTGACTCTCATGAGTAAAAATGAGCTCTTTAGCTATTATGGATTAAGTCTGGTTCTTGGACTATATCTTCAATTATCTATCTATCTATCTGTCTGTCTATCGTCAATTATTTCCTTCCATCTGTGACAACAGTGTGGACCATTTGGTTCGGGTTTAGTGAAATAAACTTATTGTGATGAACTTGGTTGGTAATTGACAGAGATCCATTCTTGCTTATAGTTTGAGCTAGGTGACAAATAAATGTGGCCAGTATGATCTCCTCCAAGTCTGTATGAAATCAGACATGTTGTGTTATAAAGCAATAAAGTGCCCAAAGGTTAATGTAGACACATATCATTGGCTACCAGCAATAAAAACATCAAAAGATAATACAGATATATTTGCTTCCAAATTATTACCAGGCCACACAGTTCTTTCTTCTTTCTCTATGACATAATTTAGTTTCAAGATCAGGCATATTCAGGGTGGTGTGGCCATAGATATCCACAGTTACATACTGTATTTCTATTCTGTCACAGCAAGAATACTGATTACCACAGTATCTGCATATTTACTCATTTGTTACAATAAACTCAAAAGATTTCATAATTGCTCCACAATTTAATTACCAACCAAAAAACTCAACTAAAGTACTATATAAGAGTTCTGTGAAGTCCCTAGAAAGTATTCTATTAAGGATAGATAAGTAGAATATTGGTTTTAAAAATTACCAGAGGACACTCATTTCCAATTGGTATAAAAAGTTGCAAGAGATCATCGCTCTTACCCTAACTCTGAGAATAATCTAAATAAGCTAAAACAAAACAAAACAAAACAGTGTTTAAGTTGCTGGAGCATTTAGGATGCAAATAAACTAAAATGTGAATTCCAGATGTGACACACCCATTTTACTAAAGAAGAGATCCAAGACTATTTTCAAGTCTTATAAACTGGTAGAATAGGAGTCTACAATATATGTGAGTAAAGTGAAGTTATCTAAATCTTTCACAAATTTGTAATGTCAGCATGTTGGTAACTGTGGTGGATTAGAATTCCAAGGAGCCCCAATCACAGATCTAGTCAGTACATACCCACAAACTTTTGCCTACAATGTTATAAACTGAATTGCGTTCTCCAAAAATTCAAATATTGAAGCCTAACCCCTCAGATTGGATTGGAATGTGACTGTATTTGGAGATAGGTTCTGTAAAGAGATAATTAAGTTGAATGAGGATGTTAAAATAGGCTGTAATCTAATCTGACTGGGTATACCTACAAGAAATGGACCTAGAACATCCAGAGATGTGCCTTTCACATAATAAAGACCACTGGAGGGCACAGCAAAAAGGTGGCCATCTGCAAGCCAAGAAAAGAGGCCTCAGGAGAAACCAAACCTGCCAACACCTTGATCTTAGACTTCCAGCCTCCTGAACTGTGAGAAAATAAGTTACTTTCTGTTATTTAAGTCACTCAGTCTGTGATTTTTGTATGGCAACCCTAGCACACTAGTTTAT
This sequence comes from Tarsius wallacei, assembly GCA_963574415.1. Lineage (NCBI taxonomy): Eukaryota > Metazoa > Chordata > Mammalia > Primates > Tarsiidae > Tarsius > Tarsius wallacei. Next base: position 15,360 of record CAUYQG010043614.1, on the reverse strand, counting down.
GGGTCAACAAATTCAGAGTAGTACACTGAAACCTGCAGGAATTGCTCAGTAGAGCTGTGTTGAGGAGGAGAGAGACATGGGAGAGGGGCAGCAGGGAGAAAGAGAGAACTCCTAGGTGTGAAGGTGGGCAACTAAGACAAGCCAAACTGAAATTAGCAGTCAAGACTTTATCCACTTACCATGATAGTATAAACAAGAGGCTAAATAGAATGGGTGCCAACTTCTTCAATTTTCCACTTCTCTCCACGGAATGGCACCATGTAAGGGTCAGATGTATTCACAAAAATGGAAGTGGATATCTTACTGTCAAGGAAACCCTGAACAAAAGACTCGTCATTTTATGGGCCCAGGGGCCAGAAAGAGATGAGTATGAGTTAGGTGTAGAAAAGTACTGAGTTCTGCATCAGAGGAGATAAAAGTGTCTTTAAGTCTCTCTGATAAGATCATCTCCACAGAGGTACCTGAGCCTCTCAATGGAGTCCTCTGGGTTAGGAGTGCAGCTATGCATTAGAGCCCGGCTGGCCCCAGGGCGGTGGGTGGGAGGACCTTTGTACATAACTGCAACTACCTCCAGAGACTACAAAGCACTGGCTGTTCACCAAATCTAGTGTGAGGAGAGCAGCTTCCCCTCATCAGGCCTGCCTGGCAAATCCTTTTAATTGCCTACAGTGGGGCCTAGAAAATCACACATAGGATTTGGGTTTGGAACTAGACTCACACTAAAAATGATCCCTTCCCTTGGACACATGGGGCCTTCCCAGAGTACCATTTAGCAGTCTGACAAGTGCTGGAAACCAAAAAATTGTGGACAGAGATCACACTGGAATCTTGAATAAATTCAAGGTAGATATCTTCCCCCAAGTGCTGAGCAGAAGCCCACAGAAGACTGGGACAGAGTAGATGAGCTGAAAGTTCACCCTCTGGCACAGAGGACTTTCTCTGAGTGCATATCTTTGGACTTCTGAAGACTTGGTTGGACAGGATTGCAAAGAACATAGCCAGTAGGAATTTAGGATCTTCACTGAATACACTTCAGTAGCCCTCCAAAGGCTGGAGGGAACAGGTAGTAAATATGAAATATATTCTTCTAAGGTCCAACAGGACTTCATCTTGTATGCCACAGTCATCCAGGAGCATAAAAGCAGCAAAGCAGGGTGGAGACAGCACTAAAGATAGTCTACTACAGGGATGCATAGCAAAGAGAGTTTTTCTATGCGCCAAAAAGCCAGTAGCCAGACTGTAAAAGCAAAAAGATACCTACCATTGTTCAGAAAGCTGGTCTCTGAGCTGTATTGCACTGTGTAAAGAAATGTCTCCTGATGCTGAGATCTCAATCCCAAATGAAAGAAAATCTATAATTCCACTCCCAAACATTTGAAGTCAGTGGCAAACTAAATCTAATTTAAATGTAACAAAATGTAGACCAGCTCAAGTATGGATTATGTTGACTCAAGACTCCACACTAGAGGTCTGATAGAAAAATGAGCAAGGTCATATCTGGGAATAAATATTATTTTATTTGACTTTTACTGTTCTTTTATATACATTGTTTGACATATATATTAAAAATCATAAGATGCATAATTAAAAAGGCTGATAATCATGAAAAATGTGTAGTCCATAAAGGTAGACCCCCCATATGAGTTTGATGGTGGACTATATAAACAAGGACCTAAGAAATAGGATCTTGGGGAAAAAAGTAAACACGTGGTCAAAAGAGAAAGAAAAACTATGAAAAAGAACTAAATGGAAATTCTAGAAAAAAAAAAAATCACAGTAAATGCAGAAGACATTCAATGGGATTTACATAATGGAAAAAGCAATCATAGTCACCGCTATTCAAGTCCTTTTGTTCCACATGACAATCTTCTTTCCCACAAGAGTTCCCACACCAAAGTACCCACCAGTTGCAGACCTCAAAGTTGGATCAAGTAAAGAGTGGGGTTGTGTTTGCCTGTGAATTGTCTTTGATGAAGACTTTCAGCTTGAACTAGACCTATTAACATGCAGAGGTGGAGAAAAGCAGGGGAATTCCAAGATCTCTATGTAGAAAAAAGGAAGGAGCTCCATGGAAAAAATAATTTATGAGTAATTAATCACTTAAGAGTAAGGGATGAGCTGGTCGTGGTGGCTCTAGCCTATAATCCCAGCACGTTGGGAGGCCGAGGCGAGAGGATTGCTTGAGCTCAGGGGTTCGAGACCAACCACAGCAACATGATGAGACCTCGTCTTTACAATAAATCAAAAAGTAGCCGGGCTTGGTGGCACATACCTGTGGTTCCAGCTACTTAGAAGGCTGAGGCGGAAGGATTGCCTGAGTCCAACAGGTCAAGGCTGTGGTGGCCGTGAGTGTGCCATTGCACTCCAGCCTGGTCAACAGAGTGAGGCTCCAACTCAAACAAAACAAAACAAAAAACCACCACCAACAACAGAAAAGAGTAAGGGATGGATCGAAGAATAGAATGGAAATTCCTTGGATGACTCTGCAGGGAATAGCCCCTAGGTGGATGGAATCACTATTTACTAAGTTAAAAGCAAGATGCTGATGGGGAGCACAACCAAAATACTCAACTCTTGTCCCCTCGCAGTTTCACAGTATGGCTGCTAAAGGTTGGTTCTAGCAGCTTCTGGAAGCCAAGGAGCCCAAACATAAAAACCCTATAAATCGTCACCTACACAGGAAGCCTGGCCAGATAGTGCTTCTCTAGGAAATCCACTGATGTGAACCTATGGAAAGTTTACTTCTTCAGTGGTTGATGTGATCTTTTTGCTCTCTCCCATTGCATGGTATCCTGCAACCCATGTTCTCCCAATCCAGAAATGGCCACTAGCTCTTCTCCCAGAAAGGGTGTTCAGGACCCAGTGACAGCTCAGAAAGCTGAATATATTCCGGTTACTCCAGACCATCTGTGTGATACTTTTCTTTTCTTATGCCTCTCAGGAGTCCCCAGTAAAGGCCAAGTCTTGGATGTCCATTTATTCTTTGTGTCTTATAAAGAGAAACACAAGATAGTATAAGTGAAAATTTACTCCAAAATTTCTTCCTTTTACTACACCTTCGGCCTTGGAAGGAGGCCAATTCAGGCCAAAACAATTTGACTAGATTTTAGGTGAACACAAAACCATTACTCCTCTATCCTTTACAGCTTTTTGCCCTTTCCTTTGTCTAAGAATTCTATTTTCACTCTTCTGTTTACGCACACAGATTTGAACTACTCTTAATATTTAGCCATTTTTCTGAAAAGACTTGTAACCATTATAAATCTCAGTATTTAGTCTTGTGTTGATGATTCGTAACATAGTTAATCTCATTTCATTACTGCAATGAATTTTTAAAAAATATTTTCCTTATGCCTCTTACTAGACTGGTTTGCATGGATACAATGTTTTGTTTTCCTATAGTGTTTTTGAAATTCCATGTCCCTGATTAGTTAATATGTTTTCTTAGTTCTCAGATGCATATGTTTAAGCAATTATGCTTCTTAGTTCAGGAAACATTAATGTGGGTGCTCTGAGCAAGGGATCTTTCATACTTGTCTTTCATTATTTTCTGTTTGTCTCACACCCATTTCTTTCTCCACCTCCAGTGGCACACATTCTAAGGGTCTACTATAGGTCATTTTATTTCAGTTGATCTTTGCATATGTAAATAAGGAGGAGTCATTGAAAAATATATGGTGCCCTTGGAGGAATATTTTTTAAATGGTGATAAAAATACACTTAATGTAAAATTTAAGTGTATTATTGTAACCATTTTAAAATATACAATTCAATGGCATTAACTACTATCACAATGTTGCGCAACCATCACCACTATCTCCAACAACAGATGAATAGATAAACAAAATATAGTATATCCATACATAGACATATTATTCAGTCATAAGAGGAATAAACTACTGATAGCTGCTAAATCATGAAAACACAATAAATCAGATACAAAAGATTGCATATTGTATTAGAAAAAAGACCTGTAATTGCCAGGGTCTGGGAGAAGAAAGTGAGAAGTGACTGTTTAGTGTGAATGGTTTTTAAAACAAATTTTATGGTCTTTATTTTTTTGGTAGTTGTTTTTAAAATAACTTTAAATCGGAGTTAGGTCAGTAAAAATCGATTTCATCCTTCTTCTAGTAGAAGAGACTGGAGAGCTCTAAATGATACTTCTCAGACTCCCTTCCAGTGTGGGTTCTAGTTAAAAATTAAATTCTGCCAGTTAAATTCACACAAAAGAGTTGGCAGATGTGAGAAGAGGCAACCTTCCTGCTGCTGTAGCTCATGAGTATTTAGAGACACTTGTGACTGGCACAAGTGACTTGTGACTGGCACTCATATTCTAATTTTTAGTCAATTTCATGGGTGAGAGAGGTACCGGTGTTGACAACAAAGTTTCCTGAGTTTTCCATGGCAAGTAAGAGAGGAAAGTCATTGAACTTTATAGACCAATGTTTCCACCTGAATTCTAGTTTGCAGCCTTTCCAAGGCTGAAATCAATATCTATCTAGTAATTTGTTTCTGAAACTGAACTCCAAAGGATGTATTAAGTTGATCTATAAATTCCTCTGTTTCTAGAGCTTCCAATCAGTACTGTTTTAAAATCAAACTGGATTATTTTTCTAATCAGTGTATAGAAACTGCATAGCAGTCTAGTCCAATAATCATAGGCATCTATTTATCTAGTTTTCCCCTGCCTTTCAGAACCTTCCAGGTTCGGGATCCCGCATCTTATGAAGGTTCCAGGACCAGAGTCAGGTCCATGTTTGCACGATTCTCCTTGGTTGATTCTCCAGCTCTCAGAAGCCCGGGGAGGTAGGGGAGAAGGTTGTTTGCGCCCTGAGCATCCCAGTCCCCAAGAATCCCAGCCGCCCCTCCCTGGCTGTGGACCACACCTCTGTGGCTTTCTTCAACAAGCTGGTCTTCAATGCTCTTGGCTCTTGAGGGACGATGGACGCTTCCAGTCCACCCAGGACCATAGAAGCCTCCGTCTCTGCGTTCTTTCCCAGTCCGACATACGCAACCTGTGACCTCTGTCCTCACAAGTCCTTTCGCCTCAGCGCTTTGAGAATGTACTCCAGGTGAAGGAGGTCCTTCACTGCCCTTTCTTCTGTTCGACTCAGCTTAGGTCCAATACTTAATCACACTTTCAAGTTTTAGAAGGCACGGTAACAAAGGCTGCATCTCAGGACATTTGGCTGTTTAAAAATATCAAACATCCAACCCAGGCCAAACCATGCTTATTGGCCTGTATTGAATTCATTTGAAGACTAGGCCATGAGGCCAAGCATGAAGTGCAAGGGTTTCAAGCCAACATTGGTGGAGGACATTGAGGCCGCTTAGGCAGATTTCATGATCACAGGATCTTCACCTCCATCTTGAGATTATTTTTCAAAGGACTTTTTAAATTTCATCCTTTATACTGCCTGAAGCTTCTTTAATTTGCCTTTGAATTTTCTTGTTCAAGAGATTATGAAGTGCAAATTTGAACAAAGAGGAATGGGAAGTTTTCAGAGAAAGGCAGTGCCTGTGAAGTTTTCACATTTGCCTCATGGCAAAAGGCTAATAGGAAGAGTTTCCTTTTGCTGAACTATGTTAATGTTTTCTCTAAGGTGAATGTGTGCTTTAAAAACAAAGTTTTGGGAAGAATGTGCCATTTTTTCCGACTGTTCTTGGTTTTCTTACCATAGTGTTTCCCACACATTTTAAGTTCAAGTGCCCCTACCCTGGGGAAAGCACGGGCGTGCCCACTGGACATCGGGCAACAGTCATTGGCCTTGTTCTGTTTTGGCTCCAACTGGAGACCTGGACACAACTGGCCATCCTCATAGCAACTGGGACACCCAGTTCCAGATGTGGCGGATGTCATGGGAGCTTTAGATTAGGGCATTTCATGCCATATCCCCTCCCCTTCTTCCCTCCCTGATCTCTTCTCCCACCAATCCAGAGGAGAGGATTCACTGCCTTTCTGTCTCTTATGACAGTTTAGGGCCTTCCTGGACAGAAAAAGGGAATCAGTTGATCTTCCTCCTATAGGAGCAGAAAGGGCTGTGGTGTCTGGGGAACCACTAACTCTCTTTGTGCCCTTCTGCCTCTTCTTGTCCTGGCGCACCCCAAAAAGTACCGCCTGAAGCTTCTCTACAGGCAGCACAGGAAGGGATGGGGTTTCGGGAGAGAGGATCCAGGCAGAGAGGTCTTAGGCAAGTCTCTGGGTACTCCAGGACAGGCCCAGAAAAGGCTGAAGGTGCAGGCAGAGCCAAGAAAAGGTGCAAAGGCAGGCCAACCCCACTCTCCCCAGGGTCAGGAGTTAAATTGATCTTCCGTCTTCATCAGGAGAAGTTTGCTCTAATTCAGTAACCAGGAAAGGGGAGGATTGTGCAGACCAACGTTTATACTTGACCAATAGGAAAACAGAATTTCTGATAATTGAATGTGGAGTCTGAGTAAAATATCGGCGCTAAAAATACTCCGTGTTTCCACTCTGAGCACTGGAAGGATGAGAACAATAAATTCCAACTCATATGGGAACACTACAAGTGCAAAAGGTTTTGGGGAGAAACATCTGGAGTTCTCTTCAGGGACCCGAGGCCTTGCTTGAAAAAGATCCCATTCAGGCTGTCTCAGCTCCTGCATGCAGAAGAGTCCTGTTGGAGATCCCAGGGGTTCGGTGCTTAACCCTTCACAGCTTGGGTGCCTCCCCTTCCTCCTGCTCCCAGCAACTTCTTGCCTTCCCTGGCTCTCCCGACCATGCTGTCGCCTCAAAAAGACACATCTCTAGATCAATTTTGAGCTGTGGCGGGGATACACCAACTCGCTCCATGAGTTGTGCACCCGGCAGCCTTCTTGGCACACCACTTGCAGGGAGAAAACTTGGAAGGTGTGATCTTCTAATCTAGACCATCCTCCTGGAGGGGCCGGTGGCACCAGGAAGAGTAGGCAGACTAGGGTTTAATAATACACTCTTGAACAGAAGCTGTTGTGGGAAGATATGATAAAGGAGAAAAAAGCAAACATAGTCCTACCTTCTTTCATGGTCTAGTGGCTAGGGTTTAGCACTTTCACCGCCATGGCCCAGGTTTGATTCACGGCCAGGGAAAGTGCTTTTTGTGACCTCTCTGAAAGCAGTGGTGTGCAGGTCCAAATGTACAAGAGAGCATGTCTACAGTCTCTAAAGCTCTCCAACTAGAACTCTGATGAAGGGTACATGGCAGTGGGGCTCTGGTCCCCCTCTGGCTTCTTTCATGCTCTCTCTTCTCTTTCAGGCATCCCAACACTCATTCAAATCAAAACTCCATTTCATATACATGCAGTAGTGACTTTAGTGGTGAACTACCAAGGTCCCACAGTCATGTGTTGCTTCACACTTGCGTGGGCCTTATTGCTGTTTTTGCTAGGCTGCCATTACTGAAAGAATGAGCTCTGCTTCTGCGAATGGCTGTGTTCATTGTAAGTCTTCCACAGGTAACCATAAGCTGTGGGAAAACATTTCTAAGAAATTATCTGAAGGTGCTGAGAGATTGAACAAAAACAGGCAGATACATGGAAGAATGTCGGGTAGTGAGTTTTCCTTTTTGCAAATTTTTGGCTGAGAGGAAACTGCGGTCTGTCCTATTTGGGTCAGCTAAATTTCAATCCAAAACTAAACAATTATACTGAATTAAAGGGATAGGAGTTTAGGCAACCACAGCAGTGGGAGACATCAAGGAGGTGGAGGGAATCTCAGAAAAAAAAAAGCACCATAGGGTGACTATAGTTAACAATATAGTGTATATTGCAAAATAGCCGGAAGACAAGATTTGAAATGTTCCCAACACAAAGAAATGTTAAATGTTTGAGATGATAGATATTCTATATACCCTGATTTGATCATTGCACATTGTATGCATGTATCAAAATATCATATGTACCCATAAACATGTACAATTATTATGGATCACTTACAAAACATTTTAAAAGCAGCAATAAACATAGGGCAGGAGGAAACTTTTGCAGGTGATGGATAGGCTTATTGAATAGATTGTGGTAATGGTTTCATTTGTACAAGAATATTCATTCACACAGCCCTCATAATGGCCCAAACTAGAAAAAACTGAATCGTCCATCAACTGTGATGTATTCACACACTGGAATTAATGTTCATTAATAACACTCAAATTAACTAGATCCATATAACATGAGTATATTTCAAAAACGTGAAAAAAAACCCACAACACAGAAAGTTCATTTATGTGAATTTCAAGAGGAGCAACACTAATCTGTGGTGATAGACATCAGAATTGACACCAGGGAATGCCTGAAAAGGGGGCTCTTCCAACCATGATGGGATGATGTAAATTTTCTATAACTTGATCTGGGTGATGATTTTTTTCAAAATGCAATAACCTGTCTAGTTAATATTTTTGCATTTTACACGATGTGAATAGCATACAGATTAAGGGCCATAGTCAAAATTAAAATAATTATCTACAATAGGGAAAACTTTCATTTTTCCTCCCTCTTTTGGGGGACCTGAGAGGGGCTGAGGGCCTTCAGGCCCTGTAGCTGCCTTACCCATGGTGAGTTTGCTGGCACGGTTCTCTGCCAGCCAGCTTCCTTAAGCCAGTTGCTCACAGAATCTCTGTTCTTGATAGTAAACAATGTCACTGCTCCTGAGGAGACCCTCAAAAGACTTGGCTGTGTTCTTCACATGCTGGGTGAAAAGGTAACAGATACTTTTCCCTTCATGTATCTTCTGCTGTAAATGGATCAGTTCTTGGGCCTGAGCTTGAATTAAAGGATTATATTTCCTAAGGTAGGAGAGAAGAGTAAATTGAAGGGTGAATGCAGTGAATGACAGGATGTAGGAATTTCAGCAGAGGCATCTCTTAGAATGCCCCTAGGAACTCACCGGGTTAAACTCTTATGCAAGTTATACCTGTGGCAGAGGAAATAAGGGAAGAGCCTTGGGGTTTTTGTTTTTCTTTTGGTTTTCCCTAACTTTGCTTTAAAAAGATGCCCCTTCAGTTCACTTTAGCTCAAATCTATTCCCATGTTATATACATCAAGCATTAGACAGTAAAAGGTCAAAAAAGCCAGGTTCAAAAGTACTGGGTAGTGCATCTGGTGTCAAATGAAAGATAAAAGGAAAAATCCAATGAAAGGGTCAAGAAGAATAGGATTCTTTTGATATGAAGGTAAACCATAACTAGTGAGGAGGCAATGAAGAGTAAATAAGTTCTGAGTAACAATTATATTACTGTATCCAGGGTCTCATTGTTTGCTAATTATTGTATAAATATTTCTCATGGGTTCCAATGTAGAATGGAAGCTCTGTGAGGCTAAAAACAGTGCCATGTATTACCCAACTTACAGCACCCAGTAGAGTATACACATACAAGTAGGCATTTAGTTAATGCTTAGAATCATGTCATCCTAAAGCTGGACTAAACATTTATAGTCCTCTAGCCATCTGATGTTTGGATCTTCTCCTTACTGTCCTACTAAGTAGTTATCTACAGACTGTCTTTCAAACTCTGTTCCATGGAGAGCCTATAAATTATCGGGAAGTGAAAACATACATTGGGGAAAAACAGGAGCTCCAGACTATGCCCCCTTCAGTGAAACATCTCTGCTTTGTTGGGTTTTACATATTTGAGCTTCTAAGATTTTTGCTTCAACAAAGAGGTAAAAGATGTTCTGAATGCTGCAACCTACTCTATGTCTAAAACCATCGAAGGATGGGCAAAGCTGGTCCTGAGCAAATTACTAATTCATTTTCCAGACAACAGCTGCTCAATTATCTATCTACTCAACAGCCCTACCAGTTAATGCTCCATATAGAATGATACTTAAAAAAAAAAAAAAAAAAGTCAGGAGGAGAAAGATTTTTAGTATGAAGGGTACTTTGGAAATCTTGAAATATCTCTTACAAAAATGTTAGTCCATTAATGATAATTACCCCATGTATAAAAAATAAGAGCAAGTAAAATAATTACAGCAAATAACTGTTGCGAGTTTCATATGTATTAGAGATGGTTCTAACCTCTTGTAATTATGCATTTAATCATCATAACACTCTAATATAAATACTGTCAGTATTGTCATTTTATAGATGATGTAGCTGAGGTAACTGACATGCAGCAAACTTAAGTAAGTTTGACCAGCCGGGCTCGGTGGCTCAGCCTGTAATCCCGCGCCTTTGGGAGGCTGAGGTGAGTAGATTGCCTGAGCCCGCGGGTTTGAGACCCACCTGGGCAACTTGGCGAGACCTCATCTCTACAATAAATTAAAAAAAAAAAAAAAAAAACTAGCTGGATGTGGTAGTGCGCACCTGTAGTTCCAGCTACTTGGAAGGCTGAGGTGGAAGGATCACCGGAGCCCAGCAGGTCGAGGCTGCGGTGGCCGGGAGCGGCCACTGCACTCCAGTCTGGGCGACAGTGAGACTCCAACTCAAAAAAATATAAATAAAAAATAAAAAAAAATAAAAAAAAAATTTGACCAAGGGCACACAGATAGAAGCTACATTGTTAGTGTTCCAACACAGGCATTTGTCTCCATTTTATTAACATGATATTTAATGAAGTACACCAGGGCCCTAACTAGGCCACAGCCCCACTAGTGTTTTAGTCTAGTTCTCTGCCTGCTATGAACTTTTCTGCCCTTCTCTTTACACAATTTTTTCTTTATTCAATCAGCCTAGGCTGCCCCCTCAAACAGTATTCACACATTTCCTACACAGGTACCTCCTTACCTGAGTCTTGCAGCTATTCTTGTGTTTTCCACCGGGTCCCCTTCCTCAAACGGCACAGCTCCTCCCTCAGCACAGCTTCCATGAGGTCTTTACACTCCTCACACTCTGAGAAAAGACAGACATGCCTGCCTCAGTGGAAAGCTGGACATGCTGCTGTGGGTACTATCTACAGAAGAGAGGAGGATTTATCCCAATGACAAAAGTAACCCCAGCATCAGGCTTTGCACTGGGATTCCCATGTTTTTGCTCCCCAGTCTCCCAACTACTCTTCATTTTAAATTTGAGGAGAGAAAAGGTCATAAGCAGATAAAGTAACTTGACAAGATGATAAAACTGGAATGAGGCAAAGTCAGAATTCACATCTCCTGAAGTCTGACTCCAAATCTTAGGATACTTTATTAAGCCCCACAGTCTCTTAACTAAAATATTAATATGTGGCATGAAGTTGATTTCCTGTGCATGTAACAGAACATCAAGAACTGTAGGACTGATGTTTCTTCTGTGTTGAGAGTTTCAATAATCCCCAAATATTTCAAAGATTTAAAATTTGATCTGGACACAATGGTGTCAAAAGTGTATATGGGGAAAAAGATCTAAATAACGTATGCTCAAATGCTAACAGGTGGTATGTTAGATTAGTGGGAAAACCAATACATAGTGTTTGTCATGGCACTATTTTAGTAGATTTTCAGGAGTTATCATTATGGGATTATCACCACTACCCAAAGACGTAGATACTACTCAATGTTACCGTTACAGATGAGAAAACGGAGACACAGAGATAATAAACAAGTTAGACTTGAATCCAAGAAGCATGGCTCTAGGGTATGTTCTCCTTAATCACTGTACTATATTACCTTTACACTAAGGTCTTGGATGATATCTTTCTTTTTCTCCAGCTTGAAAAATTTTGTTCTACAATTGTATTAGGATTAGAATAAATGTAGTAAAAATTGTAGTTTTTTTCTATACCCAAAGCTCATCTTTTCACTTTTTTTTTTAACAAGAAGACTTTAATTTTTATTTTTTCTGTCTATGACAGTAAGTTGGATAGCAAATTTTACCTCCCATTTATTTATTTAAAAATAATTGTAGAAAATGGAAAGCAAACTCAATTTCAATGTTAGCAACACTCCTCTAATATACCTGTTACCTTGTTTCCATGTTTCCTTCTGTCATTACAGCTTCCTCTCCCCTCCCAATCATGATTAACAAGCTTGGGCTTTTTCAGTGGATTTCCAAATGTGAATGTTGACTGGGGATAGGGAAGACCCAGCTCCTACACCGGCCTGGCCTGCTACTCAGACTGGCAATCTCCTCCACGCAACCTTGTTCTCACTATGGCCATATGTCTCATAGCCCACAACCTGGAGGTTCACCGGGCATTGCTTACTGTCTGCAAAGTTCATATTTATGGAAAAATAAAAAGGGTGTTGTAGAGTCTCTGATTTTCCTTCAATCTAACACAGAGTGTGAGGAATGGCTTCTTTGAACTTTTCTGGGAGAAGAATCTTGCTCCAGGCATCAAGACTTTCCTCTGTGTCTGCTGTTTAAGTTCTTATCTCCAGATATCTGTGACTTAGTTGGGAACAGATAGTGTTAAGCTCCTTCAAGACAGCAACTATTACTATTACTTCCTTCTCTCCTAGTGATGTTGGCACAGTGCTTTGCAAATGGGTGCTCAGTAAAAGTTTGAATTGCATCCTGAGATATTCAAACCGACAGTGATGTTACATGTTTGTAGAAACTGACACACGTTACTGTGAAAAGAAAGTTTAATGCCTGAACCAAGACTACAGTCTATTCCTCCCTATACCCTCCTTGCAAACTTTACCGCTTTGTGCCTCGGTCTTTCCATCCTCTGCAAATTGAGAGAAAATACCCACTTCTACCTGTCCGGGAGTATAGTCAGGATAAAATTATTTTTTATGAAAAAAAGTGAAGAATAAGGTCTGAAGAGTGTTTTGCTTCTCAGAGAAGGATGGACGATCATTTATCATTTTGGTGACCACACCCCTTTATGACTTACTGTATTTCTGCAGGTGGTTGGCCAGGATGTAAGCAGTAGCTTTGGATGTGAGGTATTTCTCTGCAAGATCTCAGAAGTTCTGTTTGCTTTTTTCCAACTGAGAGCACAAGAACTGGTTGGCTCCCAGGATGTTAATTTGTGCCCTTGGATCTGAAAAAGAGGTGACAGATACTGCCATGCTGAAACCTATGGTAGAATTAGAGCCAGAGCCTGGGAAGAAGAAACCAAAACATACTATATTAAAAATGAATAAATTATGGTGATAGTTGTACTATTTGGGTAAATTACTAACAATCATTGAACTGTACAATTACAATAGGTGAATTTTATGGTCCGTATATTATACTTCAATAAAGTTTCCTCATATTTAAAAAGGGATTTAAATAAGTATAAAGAAGGTAGAGTTGATTCATAAATTACTTTTGGGATGAACTGTGCCAGCATCCCACAACTCTGAGAATTCTTAACCTCCAAAAAAAAGTACAAGATGCCTAAGCTCAGACTGTAGAGTGCTTCTTTTAGCTCAGGCTCTGATAGGAATGCCAGAGCTAGGAACCAGAGTGCCAGGTAATGCTCTGGAGTCACAATAACAGAATTAGAAGATAGACATGTCATGGAATCCTAGGTGCCCCTGCCTTCCATTTGCCTAGGCCACGCAGAAACACAAGGCCTTCTGGTCTCAACTGAAGATTCACCGATGGGAACTACTCCCTCAGCTATTATTCTCAGTATTTGTATACCCTTGTGATAATACCACAGCCCGATCTCTTTCTAAAATTTAAGCATGTTTTCTTTTGTTAATTGTTGCAAGTGCATGGAAAACATCAAGGAATCAATATTTCTCCCATTAATCAAGTTGTTGGAGAAGAAAAAGAAATAGTGATTTTTTTAACCCTCTACTTAACAGATTCCACACAGATTCCACTGTCTACTTGACAGATTCTCACACACAGCAAGAAAGGCCAAGACCCTCTGGTAAGAAATTATTACTCTTATGACAGCTGGTCAGGACCTGTGTCCACTTCACTACAGCTTCCAGAAGAGTGGAGTTTTGGTATCTTGGTTACAGTACTAAAACCATAGGGGCCAAGGGGAAAACTTGTCCTTCACTTTCTGAAGTTTTGTTGAAAAATCAACTCACAAAAGACAGATTAATGGCAGAAGAGGCATACAAATTTGGTAACTACAGAGAGAACTACAGAGTGATTACCGTACCCCAGTGGAGTACAGAAACTTATGAACCAACTTGAAGTTATGCAAGAATGGGAGCTCAGAGCCCAAAACAAGTTATGACGGTAAATCAGGAGACAGTGGCAAGACAGATTATGGGAGGGAGAGAAGAGGAGGCTTGGATAGCAGAGGTTGTCGTGTTAAGTAGTTGAAATCTCATGGTACCAGCCCCCAAAGAGAATAGATGACAAATGCTTCTTTTGGACCTTTGAATGTGTTAAACTCAGTTTATCTTTTCTAAAAGGGAAGGCCAGATTAATGCAATTTCTGGTCGGATATGTTGGCTCACCCCTGTAATCCCATCACTTAGGCAGTCCAAAGCAGGAAGACTGTTTGAACTACAGGAGTTTGAGACTCGTCTCTATAAAAAACAGAAAAATTAGCTGGGCATGATGGTGCATTTGTAGTCAAAGCTACTCAGGCAGGAGGTTGAAGCAGGAGGATTCCTAGAGCCCAGGAGTTTGGCACTGCCATGAGCTATAATCACACCACTGCACTTCAGCCTGGTTGACAGACCAAGACATCATCCCTAGAAAAAAATACAAAATAATAATGCAGATTCTGTACAGATGCAAATTTCCCCTACAAAAGTCAGCTTTTCGGGGCTACTTCTGTTTGCTGGCTCTCTGACAGCCACCTTAAAATGTGCCAAAGAAATCTATTTGGGGTCAAGTATATTTATTTCCTTCACCTGTCTACAGCTTTCCCATGCATACCTAAAGCTTTTCTTTTTAAAAAGCCTTCCCACTCCTCTGCCTGTCTTCAAGTCTCTGCCAAAACGCAAGTGACAGTGGCTGTGAAAGAGATGACAAAGACCAACACCAAACATGGGAGAATTTTTGTACAATACTGTATTTGATTTTTTAAAAAACAAGATTTGTGAAATTAGATTGGACACCACTAATAGTAAAACCACAGAAGAATCGCAGGTTTGCAGTCACCTGAGAAGTCTCTAGTTTTATAAATATGGTTTCTCTCTGATATTGAATGGTTTCAAGTTTTAATTGAAATGTTACATCACAAAGATAATCGGATTTAAAAGGAGCCGGCTTCCTCTGTAATCCTAACCATTCTATTCTGCGTGTTAAAGACCATTATTTCAAGAGGGTGCATAGGCTTCAGCCGGTCGCCAAAAGAATCCTTGTCAAGACAGATCAGGGTCTCTTTGGCTGCCTAAAACCAAACGGAAGCCTCCGCGCACCCCCCCTCCCCAAGGAGTGGAGTGGGAGGGAGGGAGGGAGAGGCAGACGTCACTTCCGTCGCCGGCCACCGGGGCGCAGGAGCGGGGCGGGGGCTGGAGGAAAGAGCTGTCCCTGATGTCACCCGTAGGGCGTCTCCTATGGAGATGAGGCGGCGCGGGGCTGCTGCTCGGGCGCCTGCT
>CAUYQG010043611.1:0-72206 GCA_963574415.1 Tarsius wallacei | reverse complement strand
TTTTTTGAGTTGGAGTCTCACTCTGTCGCCCAGACTGGAGTGCAGTGGCCGCTCCCGGCCACCGCAGCCTCGACCTGCTGGGCTCTGGCGATCCTTCCGCCTCAGCCTTCCGAGTAGCCAGAACTACAGGCGTGCGCTACCATGCCCGGCTAATTTTTTGATTTATTGTAGAGATGAAGTTTCGCCTGCCCAGGCGGGTCTCGAACCCGCGGGCTCAGGCAAGCCACTCACCTCAGCCTCCCAAGGCGCGGGATTACAGGCTGAGCCACCGAGCCCGGCTTGTCACTTTCTTAAGGTCATCCCCTCATGTGTACTTTTCCAGCTACCCTTTTTGTTATTGCCACCCTCCCGTTCCTTCCCCCTTCCCTCATTTATTTATTTCTCCTTAGTAATTATTATTAAATAAAGTTCTACTTGTTTATCTTTTTAATTGTCTGTTTCTTCCACTACCTTGTAAGGTACAAGAGGGCAGTTTTTTTAAAAATTTGTTTTTTTTTTCTTGTTATCATGTATTTAAAACAGGGCTTAGCCCAGAATAGGTTCTCAGTACATTTTTGTTGAATGAATGAATAAATAAATGTTGATAGTCTGACCAAGATAAAATGATTTATCAGGACAAACACCAGAAATTAAAGCATTAGCTCCCTGAGGCAAAAACTAAGTCTCAATAATTCTCTATTGCCTACTCAAAGCTTTACAAAGTGCCTGGAATATAGTGGGCATGCAATAAATAGCAATCTTATTAATGAATAAATGTACGAATGGTGTAAGCCTCCTCACGACACACTGTGTCCCTGAAATAAAACATCAAATGTGGAGCAACTGCATTCTTATTGTAGTTTGGCTACTAATTTTATTTCAGGAACTTAAATAAGTTCCTAATTTCTGAGTCTCAGTCTTCTCCCCTTTAAATGGGAGCAATATTATTTTTGAGCTATGTATGTAAGTCTTAAGAGTTAAACTATTTAAGTGTTTGACAAATAGTAAAGTTTCAGTAAATATTATGTGCTATCTTCTCTTTTAAAATCCTTTGTAGTTCTAAAATGACTTGTATGATCCAATTTACATTTACATTGTTTTCTCTGAGAAATAATTTAAAATTTCAGCTACAACACAACCATCTGTAACAATAACCATCTGTGACAAATGGTAGATTCATATTCTCTTTAAGTTCCTCCCTAAGTTTCAAGCTACACCTGTGCAGGAAGTATTATTGCATATAAACAAAGTCTTAATCATCGACTACCATCAAAAAAGAGAAAAAGAAAAAAGAAATCTGCTACTTCCACAGGAAATTCCAAGCACAAATTCTCACAATTGCCTCTATTCACTTACTGTTATTGCTTTGACCATTGTTTTAACTGTGCACAAACACAGACATATGTTTTATGGTATTTTTACCTCTTTAAAGCAAAGCACTATAGCTGCACACTAGTCCTGATAACCACAATACTTGCTCTAGATAGTCAGGTTAAATTAAGCAAGGATCTGAAAAGATTAAATTCAGGAAGTTACATTTAAAGTAAGCATTATTTTTATTCCAAGTGCCATAAAATATGTATGCAATTTCTTTATTTGTAGCCTCAGAAATCAGTTCCTGTTGGAAGGCATGCTTCATTAACTTTTATCTACGCAGGCCTGGGGCAGAAAGGGCTATCATCTTATAAAATTAATAGCATTATGGCTATAATTTTTCTTCTTATCATCAAGAGTAGAAAATTTATAAGAGGTATTGTTTTAAGGGGATCTTGATAAGGGAACTAATATAATACTTCAGAGAGATTTCTAAATTTATCCCAGTTGTGAACTTGCCCTATTTATCTAAATTCCTGGAATTTATTTTTGTTTTGTGCTTACCAGCTTTTGAATAATTTATCTCATTAGTCCTTCTTTGTTAAACTTTAATCAAGTTTTAAGAGAGACCATGGTTTGAGACTAGCACGAATTGTTGTGTAGTGTAATTTGTTTCCTGAGTTGGTAAAAATGTCTCTGTTTTGTCCATTTAAAATTATCACCTGACACTCTTCAGAGCAGTTAAAACTTTAAAAAAAATGTTTTTTTAAGTAAATAGTGCAATTTTACAATTGTAATTCCTGTAGAAATATCTTTAGATTATTATATATACTTTTGATGCTATTTCCCTGGGATAATTATGCTTTAGTTAGATCTTATTTTAATCATTCTCTATAAAGATTGGCTTTTAAAGAGCTTATGTTGTAACACACTTTTGGGTTTGTCCTATTCTAGTCAAACAGAATGGCTTCTCAGTTCCATGCAAGGTCATTTAGAGTTTAGTATGCGACATTTTTTTAGTGCCTGCTTTGGTGAAGATAACACATTAATTCTATCATTGCTAAACTGACTCTTGAGCTCCCTTTAGATCCAGTGGAGAAAAATAATCACACAGTGTTTATTTTTAAGATCCTTTAGAGTTAACTTTTTTCCTCTCAATGTTTGCCTTACTTGCTTGGCTACCTGATGCTCTTGAAGAAAAGATACGGTATTTAGAGAATTACTTTTGTAGTAACATATCTAACATTTTCATTTATTTATTCCACAAGTATTTATGAACATTACTTCCACTATTTACCCCAAAACTTAGTGACTCAAAATAACAACAATCTTAATGTTTTTCAGGATTCTGTGGATTGACTGGGGCTCATCTGGATAGGTGTTCTGCTAGTCTTGCTTGGGGTCACACATGAGTTTGCAGTCAAGTGGTAGGTGGGGCTGAATCGTTCAAGATGGCTTCTTTACTCATGTGGTTGGCACCTAGAGGGTACTACACGGCCTCTCTCTCAATTGGATTTGCTAGATTTCTTATACAGTGTCTCAAGGCTCTAAGAGACAGGTAATGAGAGCTGCCCCTCTTCTTTAAGTCTAGTCTCACAATTTTAGGATATTACTTTCACTGTATATTACTGGTCATCACCACAGATAAGGACTTTTTCAGAATATTTTAATGGAAGAAAAAGAGTGCTTTCTCTGAGATTTGAGAGCTTTCACCCCTACAACAAGACAAAAGCAAGACAAATTGCACACTAATGGCATTTTGTGACCCCTTCAGGGATCTAAGTTCACTAAGCAAACAACTATTTAAAATCTGGAGAGAGTTGAGCATCCTCAGGGAGAAATAAAACCCTAATAATTTGCTTACCTGGAATACACACCACCAAATACCACATATGCTGGTTAGAAGATTCACTAGCAAATTTAATTTCCAAAGGTCAAGTATGGGCTGTAACTACAGTATGAAACCCCTGGAGGCTGCAGACATAGAGGGAATTGCATCTTTTTGCTTAATATCCCTTCAAAATTTCTACCAGCTATTCACTGGGAAGATTAGAAAGAATCCTGAGAAATCTTTCCCACATGATTGCTGCGGTGGAGAACATCACTCACTACCACAGGTCTTCCCAGATCTACCTCCTCTATATTACTTATGGAACAAAAGGCATCATCTACAGGAGAAAGGGCAATAAAAATGGTAACTTGAAGGTAATGGTGGAAACTCACATAGGGAAGGAGGGAAACAAGAAATAAAAAACTTTCCCATGGAAGAGGGCAGGAATATGTGCTAGGCTCAGCATTACATCTGAAGTAGATCTAATTGTAAGTTCATGATTGGGATATATTTAGAAATCTCTCTGAAGTATTATATTAGTTCCCTTATCTAAATTCTCTTAAAACAATACCTCTTATAAAACATTTTTGAAGGGCACACTCCTGAAATCCAGGTTCACAGGGCCTGCCTAAGACTGAGGCTTAATCAGAACATCAGAATACTGACTCACTATCACCACACTAACAAGTGTGGAGTACAACTAACAGTGTAATGTACAGTGGCAGACAGTACAAAGTGAAGACTCTAAGCCAAGCAGAAAAACCACTGGCAAATTAACACATACCATAAACAGAAGATATCACTGAGGAATAGTTAATCTCAGTGGAATCTCTGCTCTATTGAGGGTAACCATAATGACAACAAAATTCAAATCCAACCTAGCTTCTAACAAGATTAATGCAAGTATCCACTCTAAAAGCCTAACGGAAGGAAATATATGCTCATCAGCATACTTCAAAAAGTATGTACTTCAGTATCCAGTACTTATGCAACATGACAGATTTCGACAAAAAACTTATGGGGCATGCAAATGGCAAGAAAAGACACTGTCTAAAAAAATGAAACAGTACTCATGACTGGACTTTGATACTAGACTCAGATGTGACACAGATGTTGACACATCAGAGAGATAATTTAGAATAAATATTATTAATTTGTTAAAAGCTCTAATAAAAAATGCTGGATGAGATAGGCAATTTCAGCAGAGAGATGGGCTCTATAAGAAATAATCAAATGGAAATTCTAGAAGTCAAAAAAATTATGAAAAAGGTGAAGAGTGGCTTTGATGGACTTGTTAGTAGATTTGACACAACCTAGAAGAGAATAAATCACCCTGAAGATGGGTTGATGGAAATTACTCAAATTGGAACATAAAGAGAAAAAATTGTGAGGAACTGAGCAGATCATCTAATAGCCATGAGATAATGTCAAATGGTGTAACATATGCATAATTGAAATCCCAAACAGAATAGAAAAGAAAATGGGGCAGATAAAAACTTAAAGAAATAGTGGCTGGAATATTTTCAAAATGAGCAGCGGACATCAATCCACAGATTTAAGAGGGTCGGAAAACACTATGAAGAATAACAACAACAACAACAAAATGAACTTAAGGCTATCATATCCAAACTGCTGAAAATCAAAAACAAAATGTTGGGAGCAATCAGAGAAGGCTCATCTACAGAGGAACAAAAAGATTTTCAGCAGACTTCTTAATAAGATTTACAGCAAGAAAGATGACAGTGGAATGACATCTTAAAACTGCTGGGGGAAATTTCTACAACTAGTGGAAATATCCTTCAAAAGTGGAAATATCCTTCAAAAGTATAAGAGAAATAGAAGTTTCCTCAGACAAAGGGAGGCAAAATACATTCCACTTCTTGATTTAAGGACTAGCATGTGCATGCAGGAAGAGAAGAAATGGGTTGCACGGCAGCTTTGCAGATGAACTGTAATAAGCTTCAATTGCATACAAGGTAAAAATATGGTATTTGGAGTAAGTTCATGTTATCTCATCAGACCTAGTTTTTCTTATTTATAAAATACTGACTGGTATTACACTAAACAATTTCCATGATTTCTTAAAAATATACTATTTATTTTTCTCATAGTAATTGTGTATTACTGTTCATTCTTTATTAAGCTTGGGATAGGTATTTATTTGTGCTTTCTAAATAAAATTAAGTAGATAAAAATTTTTAAGAAATTTTGGAATAGTTGGTTATACATAGTGACTATGACTGATTATAATCAGCTGTGGAAACTGAATCATCTGCATATAAGCTGTTGATAATAATTAATGTCAGTCAAGAGTTAAACTAACAATAGTCAAAAATATAATTTTAATTTCAGAATTATGTTTCCTAACATTATCTTTTAATTTTCATTTTCACCTCACAATATATTGAAAAAGAAATAACCTGGATATTTAGATTCAATTTTGACAAATATATAGAGTCAATCTCTTCACATTTAAAAATGCTAATAGAAAATGATTGGAATCAGTTCTAGATATGATACTCTTAAAATTATTATACAGTCACTTGCAAGAATATTTGTGATGTTTTGCAGATGATGACTAAGCTGGGTAACTTCTAAATAGAGAGTTTCAGTCATGCCTAGTACATTTGTGCTGATTGAATCCATCATAATATTATAGTATATGTCAGAAGTAGCATAAAATAAGCAGTTATTCTCAAGTTTGAGTAGGTGTTAGAATTGGCCAGAGAGCTTGTTTAAAAATAGATTACTTAGCCTTCTTAACCTGTGATAGCCTGACCAGATTCTTATGCCCACTGGCCAGAGAAACACAGCCATTACATTGGAGAGGTTAATATTGCAAAGCTGCTGAGTGAAGGGGACAAAAAATATTTTTCAAATTCACCTCCCTGAGAATTCAGAGGCTAGGGTTTTTAAAGGTAATGTGTCAAGCAGGCGGCTAGAGATTACTGACTGGTTGCTGATGTAAGAGGGTTTCAAAATTGTCTTCAGTCACAGAGTTGATTTCTGGAAGGCAGAGTCACCGAACCAGTGGAGCCAGCCTCCTGGTATGTATTTTGGGCCTGGGTGGGGCCTCGGGTGAGGTCACAGTACAAAGTTTGGAAAACATCTCAAATACCATTCTTAGGTTTTACAATATATGCTACTTATAAAACAAGTCCTATGGTTAATAACTATTGGTCCCTTGGCAATGAGCCATTACAGAGGTAGTGAATAGAAAAGCTACTCTTTGAAAGAGAAGAGACGGTTTCAATTCTTTCTCTTGAGGGACTCCTATTTTGCAAAATATATATTGATCAGTTGACTGATATTTATTGAGTACCTTTGTGCTTAGACAAAATACACTCATACACAGACATACATATACACATGAACTTTAAAGTGAATAAGAATTGACTGTGTCACTTTTCTTCCACCCTCTCATTTGTTCTTCTCTGGAGTGTGTGCTTCAGTTTGCAGGTTGCATTCCTTTGCTTGTGTTCCCTCCCCCGTATTTCAACAGGCACATCTTGCATCAATTGATACCTACGGCAAAAGTGGCCCACACATGTGTGGGCTCTGTTGTATTTTGGTATTGTAATTTCCTATGACTGAAAAAAATGGGAAGTGTCACCAAGGAGTCCAGGGGGATTTCCTGACTAGCAATGTCTTTGAAGTTGAAGTATAGTTTAAGACAGAGGTTTTTAATTGTGAAGAATCTTAATCACATAGGGAAGTATGCCTTTGAAATAGTTCTCTTTGAATAGCATACTTACCAGTTCAGAGAAACTCATATCCATGAAGTGATACTTTAATTTTAATGCATTTACTTCCCTTACATTGCATGCATCTACAAAGACACAGTTTTATTCTTAGTCCTATTTATTACATCCTGCAAATTAGGCTACTTGCCTTAAGCTATTCTATATAAATGTTTTTATTCCCAACACCCATCATTTTAGAAATGCAATTTTAGCCTTTAATTGGAGAAAACAATATAAAGTGACTATTACTGGAACTTTCTGGGTTTATCCACCTGCCCTCTCTGCAGGGGGCAGTTCTCCACTTGCAGAGTCAGAGAATTCCTATTAATTCTGGGTATAAAATCATCAGTTTAGAGGAAAAAAGGCTTTACTTCTAAATTCAACTTTCCCAAATAATTACATTTTGCTTGAGGTTTGAATAAACGGGACTTATGCTAAACTGGAGATATAACCATTCAAAAATTGACTCAAGAGGAGCGAAAGTTTTGTCATTGTTTAAGACAGAAGAATACCATGCTTAAAGTTTATGTCAAAAAAAATATTGACATAAATGTTTCATCATTTACCTCAATTAGAAGGTAAGATTTTTTTGTCTGGGTTGACACTCCTAAATCGCATATATATCATAAGTAAAAACATATTTTATGTCTTTGGAATAGTTTTACATGTAGGACATAAACATAGTTTTGTACATTCACACACGTGCGTGCACACACACACGCGCGTGCACACACACACACACACACACACATTGATGTCCAAATGAAAGGACATTCATTAGGAAACAACAATCTTCTGAAATAATTGCGTTTCTAAAATAAAATAAATATTGTAAATACAGTTCCTTTACTTAAAATACAATCCCTAGTTGCAAATGAATGTTTTGATACAACCTAGCCTAAATATCTACCATATTTGTAAATATATTAATAAATTATATATGTACGTAGGTATGTTAATAAGCCTCTGGCCCCAGAGTCTTTTAAGATTTGAATGGCAAATTTGCTTGTTTTGTCCAGGTTTTGTCTTTAGTGGTGTCAATATTGCCAGTGATACATTTCATTCTGATTTGAGGGAAGATCTACCATAATATTTTTTCATCTTTTCTACATATGTATATAGGGTTGAAACCCCTGCATAACTAATAATATTTTATTTGTTACAAAGGAAGATGTGAGGCAAAGAAGGCTATAATACCAGGTAATGTAAATCAGGTGAGATCCCTACAGCAGTAGCCTTACATTTGCACAAGAAAAAGTTTACAGAAAGTGAAATAGATAGGATGGAGAAAACTTGGGAGCCTGCCTTGAAACTGTGATTGCACAGCACATTATATAAGATGGTACATAAAATTGAGGAAAAAAATCAACTGCAGGTACCAAAAAATGGGAGTGGGTGGTACCGGTTATAGGATGTTAAGAGATTATGGTTGTGGTAAAGGTGATACAGAAAGAAGGTAAGAGATAGAAATAAAATGCCAAATTTTAGTGTCAAAAAGATTATTACTTTTTAGCTAGGAGACATGTGTGCCAACTTACTCAGTTTTTGAAAAATAAGAATCATCTGGACTTCCTAAATATGCTTTCATCTCTGCTTTATTGAAAAGCCTAGGAAAAAGGCCCAAAGCAGTTTCAGAAGTCATCTTCATTTTTCATTAAAAACAAACAAGCACAATTTAGAAAATCCCATGCTTGATCCCTCTAAATTTTTTCTTAGAGTCTAAAGAAAATAGTATTTTTTGAAAAGAAACGTTTAAAAAATCTTCTATACGACATGAGCAATAACTCCATAAAAATTGGCATACTGGAAATTTCTGATACAAATCAAGGATGCATTTTCCATGGCACCTAATTTTATTATACTCTCTCCAAACTTTTAATTAATTAATTAATTAATTAATTTTTTTTTTTTTTTTTGAGTTGGAGTCTCACTCTGTGGCCCACACTGGAGTGCAGTGGCCACTCCCGGCCACCGCAGCCTCGACCTGCTGGGCTCCGGCGATCCTTCCGCCTCAGCCTTCCAGTAACTGGAACTACAGGCGTGCGCTACCATGCCCAGCTAATTTTTTTTTTAATTTATTGTAGAGATGAGGTCTCACCAAGTTGCCCAGGCGGGTCTCGAACCCGCGGGCTCAGGCAATCCACTCACCTCAGCCTCCCAAAGCGTGGGATTACAGGCTGAGCCACCGAGCGCGGCTTCAAACTTTTTAAAAGAAAAGGAAGTTTGCACTAAGTATTAGCTATTCCTCAGAGATATCTAAAAGAAAAAAGTCTCAGAAATATACTTTAATGCTTTAAACTAAAATTTCAAAGATCATGTCAATCATATAAAAAAGTCCTCTCTTTTTTGAATTCTAGGAAAGAGAAAAATACTTTCCTCTATTCACACAAATTAAGAATTAAAATCAACATAAGCTTCTTTTATGTGACAACAATTGAGGCATATTTTGATTGCAAAGCATTGTAAAACATTTTACTTAATAATAGAGCAATTTTTGATGTGTAGAGTCTATATTTGCGAATACATGGTAGTAAACCAAAAGGATACTTAGCACTGAAAAAAATAAAGATTTATTTTATTTTATTTGATAACCATTATATAATGCAAGAACATAGACCAGGTACTGCTCTAAGCACAATAGAACTCTAAATTTTGAATAAACATAGTATTGTCTTATAAAAGACCATCACAAAAGAAAATTGTTTATTAAAGAAAATATTCATTGTTTTAAAGGAGCAATAATGACTCTTAGTGAGTAACTTTTGAATTATTGATTTGCAAATAACTAATTACATGTCTTATCCTTCAGTACGTGAAGATTCTTTTTATCTGGAAATCAACTCCAGACACAAAATTTAATCGTAATTCTTTAGTGAAAAATGAAAATAAATTATTCTTTTTCAATTCAGAAAAGTATAAGATAGGTCTAATGAGAGTTCTCAAAAGCAAATTACTTTTTGCTTTTTTTCTTTTAAGACATAGGGATCTCATTCTGTAACCATGGCTGCAGTGCGATGGCAATATCATATCTCACTGTAGCCTCAGACTCCTGGGTTCAAGTGATCCTCCTGCCTCAGCACCTGAGACTAGAGGTGCATCACTATGCCTGGCTATTAATAAAAACTGAATTCTAAAAAATTCCATAGAATTTCCAGATCTGCAACAGATACAAGTATAGTATGGCCATATTTGTTCCTAACTGATCCAGAGTCCAAACCACCTAGATTTTTCAGAGCCATCAGATTTCAGATATTCTTGTTGGTTGTCTCATATTTGTCTCATCAGTTCTGATTTTAGTACAAAAGAATAATAACCTTTTAATCCAGTGCCTGAATGACTTCTGCTTTTGCTTCTTAGAAAATTTAAAATCAGAGTTAGGCAATGGAGAAGTTGTAATTTTCACTCAAATTTTTATTCAAAATGTTTGTATAAAATACTGGACAAAAATGTTTATGCCAAAGTCATAAGAGGCGACTTCTTTTCTAACTTTCCTCTTGTCTAATATTTCAGTTTTCTAATCCTTCTCTGCCTGTGTTTTCAGTGTAGAAGTAAAATGTAAATACAAGATGTGAAATGTTGTCTACTCCTTTCTAAATGAACTATTTTAAAATTATTTTTATTATTCTGTGAGATGCTTAGAAAAAGCTCATATTCAGCTCAGGCTATTTCTTCCTTTTCCTAACAGCCTGTTTGCTGCCTAATGCTTCTGTAAAATACAAGTTTTAGTGACGTCAACGCAGTCATTGCATTCAAGATCTGCTCAGTAAGTTACACAGATCTTTTAATGAGTCATATTATGAGAGGTTGGTTCTGGAAAATACAGACACATTGTTAGCCTTAACACTCAGAAACATTCAAAAAGTTATAAAAATTGATATATTTGTTTTGAAAATACATGGAAGAGAGACGGTTACTATGTAATGTATTCAACATCAACAAACAAACATGGCTTCAAAAAGAATCCACATAATGAATGCATCTGATCTCTTTCCATGAAAGTGGAATTGATAAGATAAAGGGATGTGGGAGAGTTGAATCTTTCTGAGTCAGAACTGCCCACTGAAATACATGGATCTGTAGTTCTCTATCATGTGAAAACCTTGAGAATTACTGATCTGTCTCTGTCCCCTTTTTACAACATACAGAACCTTTGGAAACTCAGTGAATGTTGCTTGACTCTTGAAGAGGTAGAAGGTGGCATAGGGTACTATAGTGGAGAATAGGGTTTCTACTCAGTTCTGCTGTCATTTCCATGGTTCATTTGTGTATCAGGAGTGTTTATAGGTGTGGTGAATCGCACACAAGTCAGATTGGAATTTCTGAGAAGTCATGATTTCCTCTCATCTGGACCCTAATTTCTCTCCTTCCCAGCCTCTGACCCTACAACCCAACAGATGAATTCACATTTTACTTCATAGAGTAAGCATCAGAAGAATCTCCCTTTTTGCCCAAACATGTCCAAACTCACTTGCACCAGAAAAGATGTTCATAATCTGCTAATTCCTCCATCTGTGTTTAAGATACCTGCCTCATTCCTTCTCAGGAAACTTTTTTTTTTTTTTTGAGTTGGAGTCTCACTCTGTCACTCCCGGCCGCCACAACCTCGATCTGCTGGGCTTCGGTGATCCTTCCGCCTCAGCCTTCCAAGTAGCTGGAACTACAGGCACGCGCTACCATGCCCGGCTAATTTTTGATTTATTGTAGAGATGTGGTCTCGCCAAGTTGCCCAGGCGGGTCTCGAACCCGCGGGCTCAGACAATCCACTCACCTCAGCCTCCCAAAGCGTGGGATTACAGACTGAGCCACAGAGCCCAGTGAGACATTTTTTTTTTTTATTCAATTTTTCTTTCTCTTCTTTACCTACAACCTCTTTGGATAACCTTTCTCTAATTCTCATTTTTCCACATACAATAAATTTTACTTTTAGTCTAAATACACAGCACACTTTCTTGTCTGTACCTTTTCTTGAGATGTTGCTCCCAGTTGGGCTGTTCTTCTTTCTCACTCTGTCCTTCTTACCTTTCTTATCTCCTGGGACACTGATTAGAAATTTCTTCCATGAAACTTCTTTGACCTCTTTAAAGTCTGGGTGACATGTTCAGCATGTGTATTCATAGCATTCAACACTTTTGCCCCCTCATACCACTGAACACAGAATAAATTGGGATGTTCAGGTGGTTTGGTGGTAGGAGTTATCTAAAGCTAAGTTTCCCTGAATTGTTATGCCTGGGTACCAAACTGCCCCAACTCATAAGTCTCATCTTGTTTATTTACCCTTTCTTGGGAATCACTGCTGTGAGCTGCCTGTAGTCCCATGTCTGAAAACTGTTGTTCCATTGGTTGGGACTGCTTTTCTGGTTGTTTAAAGTGAGAGGCTAAATCCAATCTATATTATTCCATCATGGCCTGAAGTGGAAGTCTCATTTCCTCACTATGTTCGAACACTGCTTTTTTAGGTATTAAATTTCTACATATATATCTATTGACTGCTTATTCTGTTACTCCAATATAGTTGCCTATTTATATTTTCATACCATATTCTTCTGATTAAGTGGCTTTGTATTAAGTTATAGTGTTTGCAAGGCAAATCTCTCCTACCTTTTTCATCAGGTATTTTTAATGACACAATGACTCTTTATTTTAGATTGTTATATGGTTACTAATAATAGCTTATGATTACATTCCAATAAGTACTTTGCTGGAAATAAATTTATATGAGTTAGAGTTTTAAAAAATAGATTGTATTTTCTATTTCTATTTCTTGTTCATTATTCTTAGTATACAGTAAAGCTATATTTGTGCATATTTTTTATTCAAAAAATTTTTGTAGAGATGGGGTCTTGCTACATTGCCCAGGTTGGTCTCAAACTCCGAGCCTCAAATGATCCTCCTGAGTTGGCCCCTTAAAGTGCTAGAATTACCTGTAAAAGCCAGCATGCCTAGCCACATATTGATCTCTTTAAAAGTAATCAAATCTCCCTAATGATAGCATACCATCATATCAATGCAAAGATAATTCAATCTCTTCATCTCTTCTTGTTCAATATCTACTGATATTTTACTTGTCTTAGTCCATTTGAGCTACCATCACAAAATACCTTAGATTGGATAATTTATGAAGAGCAGAAATTTACTGCTCAGTCTCAAGGATTGAAAGTTCAAGATCAAGGTGCCAGCAGATTCATTATCTGGTGAGGGCCTGTTTCTCATAGATGGTGCCTTCCCATTGTGTCCTAACAGGGGAAGAGGCAAACAATCTCCCTTAGGCCTCTTTGATTAGGGCACTAATCCCATTCATGACAGCCCTCGCAACCTAATCACCTCTTGATACCAACTCTTAATACCATTACTTTGGGGGTCAGGTTTCAACATGTGAATTTTAGGGGAATACAAATATTCAGACCATAGCAGTTATCTTAATATATTCCTTAGAACTATTAAATCAATGCTGCCTAATTATGACAATAGAAAACATTCATTTCTTTTTCCTGATCTTGAAGAAAATGTCTTTAGTATTTCCCCATTTGAAATAATATTGCCGGGCTCGGTGGCTCAGCCTGTAATCCCTCGCTTGGGGAGGCTGAGGTGAGTGGATTGCCTGAGCCCGCGGGTTCGAGACCCGTCTGGGCAA
This sequence comes from Tarsius wallacei, assembly GCA_963574415.1. Classification (NCBI taxonomy): domain Eukaryota; kingdom Metazoa; phylum Chordata; class Mammalia; order Primates; family Tarsiidae; genus Tarsius; species Tarsius wallacei. The sequence continues at coordinate 58,708 of CAUYQG010043611.1, read as the reverse complement.
CTTGGCGAGACCTCATCTCTATAATAAATCAAAAAATTAGCCGGGCGTGGTAGCACGTGCCTGTAGTTCCAGCTACTTGGAAGGCTAAGGTGGAAGGATTGCCTGAGCCCAGCAGGTCGAGGCTGCGGTGGCCGGGAGTGGCCACTGCACTCCAGTCTGGGCGACAGAGTGAGACTCCAACTCAAAAAAAAAAAAAAGAAATAATATTGGTTGGTACCTTGGAATCTCTATCCTTTATCATATTTAATCCATTTCTTTCAGTGCCTTCTGAGAATTTTTATTATAATTTGTTCCTGCATTTTACCAAGTGCCATTTCAAAGTCTTTTGAAATGATCAAAATTTTTTCTTCTATAATTTTTCAACTGGTGAATTATGTTAATTGGGATATTATGTTGTTGAATCATATTTCCATTCATAAAATAAATACTACTTGAATTTTTGATAGTTTGTGACTGTGCTGAATTCTATCATTAAAATCAGATACGCCTTGATCTCCTGAGTTCAAGTGATCCTCCTGCCTCAGCCTCTTGTGTAGCTGGGACTACAGCCATGCAACACCACAGTTGGCTAATTTTTGATATTTTTGTAGAGACGAAGTCTCATTATATTGCCTAGTCCAGTCTTGAACTCCTGGGCTTTCGCAATCTTTCCACCTTGGCCTCCCAAACTGCTAAGATTATAGGCATAAGCCACCATGCCCAACCTATAATGAGGATTTTAATATAGCTCTTTCAGAACTGGATAAGCTTGGAAGACAAAAATAATTAAGGATATGATGAAATCACATATTCCACAGAACTTGAATTTTACTCATATGTAATATTATATTCTTTAAATTGAGAAAATACTATTTTTCCAAATGATCATGGCACATTTATAAAAGGTGACCATAGAGGTGGCCACAAGTAAATATCTACCATATTTTTTAAAAGTAGAGATCACAAATTATCATTTTTTAAAAATTAGAAATAAATATTAAAGAGATGAGATGAGTGACATGGAAATTTTAGAAACACACTCCTAAAGAGCTATTTAATAAAAGAAGAAATCAAAATAGAAATTGAAAATCATCAAAAAAGTAGTGAAACAGAAATTCTTAAAATCAATGAGGTGCATCAAAAAGCTGTGCATAAAAGATGTATAGCATAAAATGCCTTCATAATCAAAGAAAAAGGATTCATTATAAAGGAATTTGTACTGATAATTTCAATGTTATTTAGTTTGTTTCAGACTGTAGATGTTTCTAGGCATCTCCTCATTATATTAAGAATCTGGTTTATACTGTATTACTTTAAGAAGAGGATTGAAAGTGGCGGGAAACTGCAGGGAGGGGGTGGGAGTGGGGAGGTGGGATTGACAGTAGTCAATATCTGCCTGGGGAAGGCAGAAGCACACCTCATCCATAAGGGCACCTGCACAGTGAATATTTATATACCTAGCCCTGAATTGTAAATTAAAATTGTAAATTAAAATTTATTTTAATGTCAAATGAAAATTAAAAGGGGGGGAAAAAAAGGAATCCAGTTTAGCCTTAATGCCAAAACTTGTTAAACAGAGCTCAGAAAACTACTCATCTAACACTCTTATGAATATAGATACAAAATCTTAAAATAAAATGTCAAGTGGAAACCATTAATTAGTATCATATTGTTTTTGTGTTTGTTTTTGATTTGGAATCTTACTCCGTTGCCCAGGCTGGAGTGCAGTGGCATGCTCACAGCCACCCCAGTGTCGACCTGCTGGACTCAGGTGATCCTTCCGTCTCAGCCTTCCAAGTAGCCGGAACTACAGGCGCGCTACCACGCCTGGCTAGTTTTTTGATTTAGTGTGGAGACGAGGTCTCGCCAAGTTGCCCAGGCTGTTCTCGAACCTACGGGCTCAGGCTATTCACCTACCTCTGCCTCCTAAAGTGCTGGGATTACAGGCTCGAGCCACTGTGTCCTGCCTAGTATCACATTCTTAAAAAGACAACATGACTTGAATCCATACAAATGTGTGAGGAAAGACTGTGAGCTGAGAAATACCTGTGCGTGACAGGCATATCTTTCTGGTTTTCTATGGTCGTTTCCTTCCTTTTTTCTTATTCCTGATACTCGTCTTACTGTCCATGTGCCAACCTGAACTGGGCTATAGTCAGTTACACAGCAGTGTTATACTTTTGCTGCAACCAAACCTGAGAAGCTTGAATACACATAGTCTGTGCATTAAGTTTTCTCTCATGTATTGTTGATTCTGCAGTCAAGACTGTTCTTGCCACCTCCAAAGCCACTGTTGGTTTAACTAAAGGAGTATGTAGCCTTTCCTGTCCATTCATGAGTCTTTTACCTTAGCACCAAGTAGGATTGGGTATGTTCCTCCTCTTCCTCATTCTGTCCCTTATTTCTGCCTCATATACTGTATCTTTCCAACTTTGCCTTTTTTGATTAGACCCTCTCCACACGCTGTTCTCAGCTCTATTTAGATTGGAAAGCGGTCCAGCAACTTGGCAGTAGTTGCAGTACACTTTGAAAGTCATGGTCACACAAAATGTGGAGTAATTTTGTAATGTTGGCAGAAAGGGGCTTAGGGTATTGACCTTAATTATGGCAGGCTCAGAGGTAGCAATTCTGATGATGTCAGCTTAGGCAAAGATGGTAGCTGCTTCATGGTGACAATGCTGGTTTTGGGGAGAAGCAGAGGATGAATAATGGTCAAAGAAAGGAAGTTTTTCATGGTCAGTTGCCACCCTTCCCTACTTGTGTCTCTTTGGTATCCATTTCACTCCCTTTCCATCTGCCTGGATGGGATTGAACTCACCCTTCAGCTCTAGGAATGGGACCTGATTTGACCTAAGCCAATCATGGCAATCTCTTACTACAGCAATTAGTTCAAGGATAAGCAAAACTCAGCCATATGCCAATCAATGTATGGAATTCCTTTAGTCAAAATGATTACACAAAGGATGGACATATACCATTAAAATGGCCCAATTAGAGACAAAAATTCAGAACTCCTGTTAGATGTGGTTTCATTGCTCAAGAACAAACTACTCCAAAACTCAGTGTCTTAAAACATCTATGTTTTATTATTTCTCTCAATTTTGTGAGTTGGCCATGAGAGTAGTTCCTTTTCTGGTGTAGTCTGAGGTAATTCATAGAGTTGCAGTTATCTGAAAGTTCAATTGGAATTTGAGGGTGCTGGACGGCCTCATTCCTATTTAGTTGGGCTGTTTTGGCTCTCCTCTATGACTTCTTATTCTACAGTAGGCTATGATGGCCTTTTGCCTAGCATGGTGGCCTCAGATTTCCAAGAGAGGAAAAGTGAAAGTTACAAGTTCTTTTAAGGCTTAATCTCTGGAACATGTGCATCATCACTTCTATTATATTCCGTTAGGGAAGGCAGTTCACAAGGCCAGCTAAGATTTAACAGAATGGGAGGAAAGATTCCATCTCTTAGTAGAAGCAGCAGAATTGTCAAATTACAAAGAGATGAGGACACAAGGGGTCATTTACTTTGTTAAGGGACATTACTTAAGGGAGGTAAGTTATACAATAAATGTATGTTGCATAACCCATTGTCCAGTATTATCTTAAAAAATAATCATGTGGACTCCTTATCTAGAGTGTATTCCAGTTTTCATTACTTTCCCTTCAAACTGATATTGTGCTCTATCAAACCTGTGTGTGCATGCATGCATTTACACTTATGTCTACGTGTCATTAATCAAGATATGAAGACACTACTGATCTTTATGTTGACGATCATAAAACTTTTTATTTCGATGTTCAGTTGGCTGCTGTATTATACCACATTTGAAGTATAAAGATAGTTCAAGCTAGTTGACTGAGAATATGTGTTTTTCCTTAATCTCTTCAAGCCATCCCTCCATCCCCAACAATTAGATAATAGTAAAAGAAAAAATACTATTAAACTATTGCCATAAAGAGAATGAAAAGGAAATGTGTACAGCAGAGTGATTTCAGCATATTTCTGCAAGATAAAGAGGATGGAAGCATTTTGACAAGGAAAAGAGAGCAAAGCATTGTAGGACAGAGAGACAGGAGGGGGCTGCAGCTGGGGAGTGTTATGTGGGTGTGAAGACCACTGGATCAGTGGAGAAGCCTATCTGCAGAGCAACTCAATGCTTTCTTTCCGACATGTGCATTTATTTGCTTTCCTTTTCTGTGTTCTCTGATGTTTAGCATAGAAATGAAGCATCGCTCTCCAAAAATACCTAAGGCTTCTTCTTTAATAAAATGTACAAGGCAGAATAAGCAGAAGTAGGACTTGGTGCCAGCAACTGAGAATAAAGGTCTCCCATTTTAGCAGTTGGAACCTTCACAGCTAAAGATCTGCTCCCTGCCGGTTCCTCCTGTAGGCCTCACTTCATCTAGACAAGCCCTTGACACATACATAAACTGCCCAGTTAGCCTTCCTATTAATGAGAAAGATCAAGCAGGAAAACAAACCCACATACAACAATAGAGAAAATCCGTCCCTGCTACAGAGAGAAATCGTTCCATTCCCTTTCTTAAATTGAATGGATATTAAAGACTATCTATCTCATAAAAGAAATGGCAAGAAAAAGAAAACAGAAAAATTGTCTCTCGATAAAATGAAACCGCTTCAGAGAAAGAGTTAAGAGGATACTGTTTCTAAAGTACAAAAGCATAATGCTATGAGAAAGGAACAATTGATGATCAAATTAAAACATTTGTTATACATATGATCATATGCCAAATGAAAATTTCAAAGAAGGATTTAAATATAGGTGTCTCTCACAACATAGAGAGGGGGAGAAAAAACAGAAGAGATTGAACTAAACAAAGAGACAACAACACAACAAAATGAAAAGATTGAGCACTTGACACCTATAAGAGATACAGAGAATAATTCTAGGAAGTGCAACACAAATAATAGCAGTTCCAGAAAAATGACTACATAATAACAGAAAAGAAAAATTTTAAGGAAATTATACAAAAAATGTACCCACAGATCAGAAGAAATAACTTTTCTGTTTAAAAGAGTCTATCAAGTTCCTATTAGGCAATTGAAAACAGACCTACATGTAAACATAGTCCTGAAATCCTTTTTCAGAACACAAAAGAAAAAGGGAAGATTCCTAAACAATTTCAGATACATAAAACAGGTATTTTAAAAAATATCAAGAGTCAAACTAGTATTGACTGTTATCATCAACACTGAATGGAAGGAGAAAAATAAGCAATACATTCAAAATTTAAGATTCTAGGGAGCAATAATTCTGAACCTAGCATTCTTATACAGTCAGACTATCAGTGAAGCATAATGGTAAAATAATGATATTTTAGACACAAAATACTTATATCTCATGTCCCCTTTCTAAGGAAGTTATTTGAGATATCATTCAGCAAAATGAGTGTAGATATCAAAGTGTTTTTAGTTGAATTGTATCATCTAAAAGATGCTAAAATCATAACTGTCAGTACCTGTGAATGTGACCTTATTTGGAAATAAGGTCTTTGCAAACTATCAAGTTAAGTTGAGCTTGTTAGAGAAAGCCTGAATTCAACATGGCTCTGATCTTATAAAAAGGGGAAATTTGAACACAGAGACAGACTAGCATAGAAGAAAGTATTGTGAAAATCCTGGAAGAATACTATCTATAAGCTAAGGAGTGTCTGAGGCTATTAGAAGATAGGAAAGAGGCACGAACAGATTTCTCCCTTACTCTTCTCAGAAGAAGCTAATGCTGCTGACACCTTGATCTTGAACTTCTAGCCCCCAGAACTGTAAGTCATTGGTAATTTGTTACAGCAGCCCCAGGAAATGAATACATCCAGATAGATGATTTCTGATGGAAAAGATGATGGAATTCACCAGAAGATTGAGGTTATGGTGAGCTAGGATCATATAACTGCACTTCAGTCTGGGCAACAGAGCAAGACTCTGACTTAAAAAACAAAATAAAACAAAAACCAAAAAACAAAAACATGAGACTCTTTGTATTAGGGGAGAGAGAGAGCGTGCGAGAAAAAGAGGGGGAGGGGAGAGAAAGACAGACGGATTTTAGGAAGAAATCTGAGAAAATATGTAAAGCTGTATTAGAGAAAAAATGCAGAACTTCAATGAAAGAAATCAGAGAGGATCAAAATAAATGGAGAGATATTCTATGTATAAGAAGACTCAATATTATCAAGATATATATTCTTCTCAACTTGATCTATAAATTCAGTGCAATCAGAATACCAGCAAATTATTTTGTGGATGTCAACAAACTGACTCTAAAGTCCATATGGAGAGGCAAAAGATTCATTAAAGCCAACACTATATTTAAGAAGAACAAAAAGTACTGACATTACCTGACTTTAAATCAAATAGATCAATGGAACAGAATAGAAAACCAGAAACAGACCCACACAAAAATGGTCAACTCATCTTTGACAAAGCAACCAAGATAATTCAGTGGAGAAAGGATACACTTTTCAGTCAATGATGGTGCAACAACTGAATGTCCACATATACACACAAAGAAGAATTAAACACAGACATTATACCTTTCATAATCTGAAAAGACTTCATGCTGTATGATTCCAACTACATGACATTCTGGAAAGGGCAAACTTAGGGAGACTATGAAAAGATCAGTGGTTGCCAGAGGCTTGGAAGGAGGAATGATGAGGTCAAAACACAGGAATTTTTTAGGACAGTGTAACCATTCTGTAAGATACTATATTAGTGGCTATGTGTCAGTATACATTTGTCAGAGTCCATAGAATGTACAACACCAAGAGTGAATCCTAATGTAAACTACAGACTTTAGTCAATAATAACATACAAATATTGGCTCATTAATTGTAACAAATGTATCATATTAATGCAATATGTTAATAATAGGGAAAACTAGGTAGATATATATGAGGTGCTCTATGGGAACTCTGAATTTTCCATTCAGTTGTGTTATAAACCTAAGACTGCTCAAAAAATAAAGTATAATATATTTTTAAATGGTACAATAAAGCAATTTCATATTGTTCTATTGTATATTTGCATGATCTATGAAGTATTCCAGAAGATATTCTTCTCATTACTAAGGGAGGCCTAATCCATTAAGTAGCATTTTTTCAGTAACTTTGTTTTTGTGCTTTGGTAATTGTGATTTCTTTCTAGAACTTATTATTATACATTTCTTTCATTCAGTTTTTCATGGATGGTTTGGGGAGAGTATGGATGGGCTTAAGTGATTAGCACATCTCAGGTGAGATGACTGGTACTTTGAAAATACAATAAATAAATATGATATTTGCAGTTTCTTCTTTCCCCTAAAAGAGGCTCACAATCCACAGCGAAGATTGTTTATATATAGAACATTTTTCTCTGAGGAAATTACGAGGTTATTTGTGTTGGCTTACCCTATTGAAGAACGGATAAAGGAGAAACAAAAAACTCAGGTCAGACCTTTGCTTGTTTAGAAATAGAATGATTAAGCTCTAACCCAATAGAGTTCCCTTGTGTTCTATTCTTCCATGCATTCATTCACATATTCAGCCAGCAAATGTTTATTGAATTACAACTACATACCAGGTTCTGGAAAGACTCTGGGTCTTTCCTTCAAGACACTGTGGTCTGTAGAGAATTTTGTTAATGGGACTGGAAATTATGATAAGTATAATTAGTACTATGGTAGGAGAAAAAGACTGTACTATGGAGCCTGGCATTACAAGAATTCTCAAAGTACTGTAGTGTGACTGCAGCACATATTGCAAAGTGAAAAGTGACATGAAATGAAACCAGAGAGACTTCATGTCATAAATGACATTTGTCTTTATTTTCCAGAATTTGGAGCAGGATCAGATCCCTTTTATATTTTAGGAAGAACTCTCTTGACCTCTCCTCTTAGCCCTGGTGACTGTGAACCCAATTCCAGAAATGCTCAGACCAACCTCATACAGGAACGAGCTAAGAGTACTCCACTCTTCTCGCTTCCTGACGAAAATCTTATCTGTGAAAACCACTGGGAATTCATGCATGGGCAACAAGGAAGTACAGGACCCCTTATGGGGTAATCCTTGACTAATTGGGAATAGGAGATCACCCAGGAAGGGTGAGTAGAAAAAGCAGGCCTAGGGCCAAACTCCAAAGAACACCAACTTTTAGAAATGGGTCCTGAAAGAGAACTCAGCAAAGAAAAGGCATAAGGATCCAAGGAAAACCAGAACAATGACATCCTAGAAGGCAGAGGAAGTGAGCATTCCTAGAGTAAGATAATCAATGCTGTCAAATGCTGCAGGAAGGTCATATAGGACAAGAAATGAAAAGCAGCTATTGACATTAGCAACATAAAAAACTTTGGTGACCTGTATCATGTCAGCATCATTGCAGTGTTGGGAAAGTAGTCATATTATAGGAGTTTGAGAAAGGATTGCGTGGTAACGAAGTAAGGACAATGTATTCGCTTTTTACTGCTGTAGTTCAAATGACAACTCAGTAGTTTAGAATAACAGACACTTATTATCTTATAATTCTGTGGGTTAGGAATTCAATATGAGTATTTCTGAGCGAAAATCAAATGTCAATAGGGCCACGTTCCTTCTGGTGGTTGTTGTAGGGACAATCTGTTTCTTTACCCTTTCTAGTTTCTAGAGGCTGCTTGTGATCCTCACCTTGTGGCCCTTTCCTCCGTCTTCAAAGTTGGCAATATTGCATCTCTCTGTTCATTCCTCCATAGTCACAGTTCCCTCTGTAATCACACCTGGAAAGCTTTTCTGCTTTTGAGGACTCATGCGATTAGATGGCCCCTCTCTTCCCCCTGCCCCGACCCCCAGCTAATCCAGAAGTTTTCCTTAATATCTCTAAAGTAGTCATATCTGCATGTGATTATCTTTTGCCCATGTAAAGCAACAGATTTATAGTTCTGGGGATTAGGATGTGAATATTTTTTGAAAGCCATTATTCTGCCTACTACAGGCAATGAGTAGAGGCATGACTTGAAGGTATGTGAGGTTGCATAAGATATTTTTCTGAGGAAGTGGTAGGGAGGGAAAGCTTAGCAGGCAGACAATGCAAGGATAATATTCTTCTGAGATTAACTATAGACCAAAACTGGCTGCTTATTTTACTGAAACAATTGTAGATTAAGTTTTCATAATAAAGTGATTATACATTACATGTTAGATTATGGCTATTAGGATGATTTGCTGTTAATCAAGCTAGTCTGGAAATAATTGCATCTTTAAGAACTTTAGATTCTTGCTAAAGTAATATCATCCAAATATTTTGTCCTTTAAAGCAATGTATGTTCTAATCTTATACCAATATGTTAGAATTAATTCTATGTTCCAGAACATCTCATGTTTGTTGTGACTAAATTGGCACAAATATTAAGTGGAGGTAACTGAGGGATTAAGTATCAATTGTAAAATAAATCAATGAATGTTTTAGAATTACTTTCTTGTCCAAGACTCTTTTTTTTTGAGTCGGGGTCTCACTCTGTTACCCAGGCTGGAGTGTAGATCATGATCGAGGCTCATCACAGCCTCAATTTCCTGCTCTCAGGTGATCCTGAGTATTTTAATTTTTTAATTTTTTTCTAGAGTCTCGCTCCAAGACTCTTAAATATGCATCGATACAATTCCTTTGTGTCTACAACATTTTTTCCATACTAATATAGTATAGGATTGTCTATTAAAGGCCAGAGCCATAAAGGAAATGACAAAATGTTTTACTTGCGGATTAAGATTGATTCTATTTTTTTATAAAAATAGAAATAGTTTTCTATTTTTTTCATGCTGTAGCTTTTACTTAACTTTAGCATCAAATTTGACCTATTACTTTACTTGGGAAAATAGTAGTATTAAAATGGCAGAGAGGCTAAAATGATCTCTATCTGAAATATGACCAGGGAGCTCTCTTCATGCAAAAAGACAGCCTTGAATTTTTCAGTCGTTTAGTCCAGAAGTTATCTTTCTCTGGGCCTGACCAAAGGAATCCCACCATGCATTGTGTTTTGTCTCTCTGAACCTTATGATAATGGATTCCAACTACACTGAGTTCATGTACACAAAATAAATGTAATGGCTGAGCTAGTTTCCCTTAGTTTTTTCTATCATTTTTTCTCCCATCTCCTTTTCATTGGATGCCTCAACCTCATTAGTATTTCAGGAAAAAAACTGGATCCTGTCCATCATTTTGGTTGTTGCCTTCCTCTTGCTGGCAGCCAGAGCCTAACGTTTCAATGGAGGAAGTGGGGAGGGATACAACACATTCAGAGTTTATGAAAGACCTTATTTACCATCAAAGTGAAGGTTTCCAGATACTCTAGCTCTGTTTTCTTATGCTGCTATGTCTTTGATGAGGAATTAAGAACTGCAACCAGGGCAACAGAAGACACTGGGAGGTGTCTGGCAGAAAACACTACAAGGTGTCCTGAAGTTGTTCATTAATTATAAATCAAGTTGAGGAGTAGACCGAGGAGTAGAAGAGTGGTCAGAAACTGTAAATATCTTAATAATTTCTACACAGGTATTTCTGAAAGGAAGCTGAATCTACACAATTAAGAATGAATATCTCTGTGTAGCTTCCATCACTATATTTATTTTTTATTTTTTTGCAAAGCATCTATTGCTGCTTAACTTTTTAACAGATTTACATATCATCGTGCCCTTTCCCCCACTCAGTTGTAAATCTTTAGATGGTGGTTCTCAAATGTTAATAAGTTCAAGGACAATCTGAGGACCAAGATACAATAATTTAGGGTGTACATCTTGGAGATTCTCATTCAATAAATTTGGGATGGGGCCCAGGAATGTCCACTTTAACAAAACCTTAGATGATTGTAATGCAATAGTCTGTGATCCACCTTGAGAATTATTTGCCTACAGATTGGGGTTTTTGTGATCCTTAGGCCCTAGCATTATGCATTTCTCATAGAAGTCCCCAGTGCATAATTATGGAATTGAGGCAAATGCTTTGGATGAGTAAAATGCCACTGGTGATTCAGACTCAAGCATAATGCTCTCAGAGATGAGACTGCAGCGCTAGTGGGTTGTGAATAGATCAATTTTTTGATAGAAGGTAACTTCATAAGAAGTTCTCTAATAAGGGACAATTGGTGAGAGAGACACTCTATTTTAGCCAGGAGAACAGCTGATGGAAAGCTGCAAGTAAACAGAGGAAGGGTGTAGGTGTAGGGAGGAAGAAAGGCATTCATTCCTTGCTGCCTGTAGTACATGGAGAGAAGGTTCAGTTGCATTAGATTTTCCCATCCATTCCTGAATGTGTGCTTCCTATGTCTTCCGTTTCTTTTGCTCATTGTTTACTAGGTGCTGCAAGTGCTGTTCTTTAATGTGCTTTGCCTTTTGTTCTTCTGCCACGGAGTGTTATTTGCCCTTTGCTCTTGGCTACTTCTAAATAACCATACATAAAAAAAGAGGAAAATCACATCTTGTTCTTCGGTTCAGTATACATCATTCACAAACTATATTTAATACAAGAAAAGTACAGTCCCTCTTTGTAACGTCACAGAAGGGTATGATCACACTATGCTCTGAAAAGACATCTTGCTGAGCACTGATGCATAATTATTTTAATGTAAGTACAGTGAAAGCATCTTTGTGTTTTAAAACTTTGCTAATGCTTTTAACTATTGAAATAAATTAACACACCACTTTCTTGCATCAAACCTTTCACTCTAGTTTATTTAAATGTCATTCGTTTTGGATTGCTTAACGTTATTCTAAATAGGAAAACATGACTCTGAAAAATATATGTGAATAATGCCAAGAAATAAGATATGGATGGCTTTATTTGTTATATTTATCGAAAAATATTTAGTGCTTATAATGTCCCAGCTCTGTTTCCAAATGAGAAAAGGCATTAAACTTTAACATTAAAATCAAGAATGCTCTGTGTGTCTCTCGTTTTCAAAACCCAAAGTTATCTATGTATCTATGTATCTATCTATCCTTCTATCTTTTAATGAGCATTCAACAACAGCTTTATCTTTTCAATTAGCAAGACCATCTTAAATCACAGCAGCTCTCAGAAACAAAACCGGCACAAATATCCCTGCCTCTCAGTGAATATACAAACTATCTTGATGTTGAAAAAAGTTATAGACATGGAAAACAGCACAGTGCAATGGTGATACTTATTTTATCTGGGGCTTATTGTATGGGCAGGGACTGTCATTTTCCCATAGTATCTTCATTTATTATGCTAATTGACTTTCCAAGTGCAGACTGGAGGGTGTCTGCCCTGTGAACTATTCTCAGTTGGAGAGTTTTAAAAGCAAACCTGTTTTGTGCCTGAATAAAACAGAAAATCAATGTGTTTCTTTTCAAAGACGGGAGGGTCAATACCGTGGTTGTTTTTGTTCCCATCCAGTTATGTAACCGTGGGGACTTGTTTCTTTGCTTTCAGGATCTGTACACAACACATGAAAGCCAAACAATAGGCGGGAGTCTCGGGAGCAATCCTCGGGCTGTGTCGTGGAGGATGTGTCCCTAGGTTTGGGAACCTCCAATTAGTTTCATCTCAAGTGCCGAGCGTGTGTGAGTGTGTGTGTGTGTGTGTGTGTGTGTGTGTTTAGTTAGCTGGCACGCAGCACTTCCCCAGGGTTGTGTTTCCTTTTTCCTGAGATTTGGCGAAGGGTAAAGGGTCGGAGTCACATGGATACAATGCATTTGATTAATGTCCAAGTCACCGCTGTGGCTGCCGGAGCCGCCTCCCGTCCAGCCCCGGCCGCGTGAGGCCGGAGTAGCCGGGCCTGGCGCGCAGGGCCGGGGCCGGAGCCGCCACTCCCGGGAGTCTCCCCCGCAGAGCCCGACGCCCCCCGCGTCCCCCGCGCCCCCCGCGCCTCCAGCGCCGGGGTCCCAGCCCGAGCCCCTCCTCCCCCCCCGCCCCCTCTCCCGGCATGTAAAGTCGCCTGTCCCTCTCCGGACTCAGCGGAGGCTGCAACTTTCCCTTCTTGCCGCCGGGGCAGCGCGCAGCAGAGCCGGCCAGCGTCGCGTCCCGCCGCCCACCATGAGCGAGGACAGCCGCGGGGACGGCCGCGCCGAGAGCGCCAGGGACCTGGAGAAGCAGCTTCGCCTGCGCGTGTGCGTGCTCAGCGAGCTCCAGAAGACCGAGCGGGACTATGTGGGCACGCTGGAGTTCCTGGTGTCGGTGAGTGTCCCCGCGCGGCGACGCCGGGGGACCGCGGGGCGCGCGTCCCGGAGCGGCCGCGGGAAGCGCGCGCCGCATTGTCTCCGAAGGGACCCGGGAGCGGGGACCGACCGGGGCAGCGCGGGCGCCCGACGCGCGCGGACGCGGTGCCTGCGGGCGCGGGGATCCCCGCGGGCACCGGTTGAAGCCCAGAGACTCTCTGGGCTACCAGGGACTTGGAGGGTCTGAAAAGTTAGCTCGAAAGGGAGAAAGCTCCTGTCCAGGGCATCCCGGCTGCCCTTTCTCCCCTCGCTTTTCTCTAACCCCCAGGCTGGTCTGCTCAACTGCACTGTGTAATTTTTGCCTTTCTTCTCTTCCTCCCCGGAGATTCTGTTTTCAAGCTTTACTTAGTGATTAAGGGTCCAGTCTGCTACATTCAGGTACATTCGTTAAAAATGTATATATAATTCCATCTTCTGAAGCTTGAGGTCATTACTCAGATAACATGGCAGTGAGGTTCCTTTAGTCAGAATAATCTTTAAAACACAGGATTCTGTTGGGGGTGTGTGTGTGTGGGGGGGGGGGGTACAGAAAGAGCAACGGGGTTGTGATCTCTAGCAGCTGTTGGATATTAAAGCCACATGTGGCTCTCACCCCGTTCCAGTCCTGCGGTCTCCTCCCCCCTGGTTTAAATCCGTCCTTCGCTCAGTTCCTGGTACCCCGTTCACACTGAGCCCATGGGAGTGCTGCAATAAAACTTGTGTCTAACAACTTGGGGATTTCGTGGAACTGGGCAAGAACTTTCTTTCCAAGTTTCTGCTTGACTCATTGAAGTCTGCTTTGAAAATGTTTCATTCATTTTAGGGCAGGAGGGATAGAACTCAGTGAAAGTGGCTTGTGAGACATCACTCAAAAGTTGAATTTTTCCTATTCACTGCTGAAAAGACAAATAGTTTGAGCGTTGGCTCCTCTCCACCCAGATGCCTGAGAGAACTTCATTCAAAGAACCCAGAGCTTTAGCTTTTGTGATCTCACTCAAATCCTCTAACATTTTTCTGCTTCCAACTCTTGATTCTGTGGCACGCTCCCCATCCCACCCAGCTCCCCATCTGAAAGAAAATGTTTCGAATGCCAAGCTTCCTTTCTGAAATCTATAAGCTTTCTGCTTATAATCATGACAGAGGAAATTCACTTCTTGGCTGTGGCAAGAAGGAAAGAACAATGTCTCAAGTGATGGAAAATGCTCAGGTTTGCATCTGATTGACTTCAAATATATTTGAGCCCTCAGGGGCCACATTCTTTGCAAATGTATCAATATTTGAGAATATCCTGGTAAAGGGTGTTATACACAATTATTGTAAACTTCCGTGTAGCAATGATTGCCAAACAAGCATATTTTTAAGGAGATTTTACTTATAATAGCGTGGAACTTGGCTTTTCTGAAGCTTTTTTGGTAACAAAATCCTTAGACTATGGAAGAATCTGAGTCATTTCTTAAATAGTTTCTCCTTTCTGAAGGTGTAGGAGGAAAGTACTATGTGGAATGCTAATTTGCAGAAATAGACAGATAATCCAGTCTACCTTACAATTTGTTGATCTTTATTTAAAATATCAGTTTTTCCTCTAATCTTAACAGATGATCAGTACAACAAAAAAACTTATTATTGCTATATAGAGTTGGGTAAGATCATATGGAAGGTGTAAAACAAATTGTATTTTCCTTTTTTACAAGTAGAATGTCATTTTATGACTTCACTCTTTTTGTCTCATTCAGAAATTATGGACTTTTCCACTTTTCCTTTTCTTTGTTCATTATTTGTGCTTGTATATGTTTATATACACGAAAGCACTCATTGGTCTGGATGTCATCCTAAACAAAAGTTTACTCTGCCTTCTTTTTTTTTTGGTTTTATAGCCATTCAAAGCCTAAGATCTATTTATAATACATTTTTAGATTATATTTTTTGGATATTATTTGCAGCAATATTTAATCCTCATGTAGTTCCCTTGGTCATCTGCTGTTGATGTGGTTAATCTAGTTTTAATATTATGCTATTCTAATATATACCAAGAGCTTTCAAGATATTCACACTCTTTGGCCTGGTAATTCCTCTTCTAGGAACCTATCCTAAGGGAATGATCAGAAATAAAGACAAACGACAAGAGTTATTTACAAAAAAATGAATCATCGTATTAAATATGTTGAGTGGTAAAATTTGTTGCAAAAAAATGTGTTCATCTCTAGGTCAAATTTAAATATTTGTAAGATTGAGTCACTAGTCATTTCTGTCATTGCTTTAAACCATTAACGTGGATGAAAGATGACTCTTATCTTTATTAGGAAGAGGAAAAAGAGGCAGCAAACATTTTTAGTTGTACTAAGAGCATATTTTTGCTTATAGTCCCACAGATAAGCAAACAATACAAATAAAAAATAAAAGGGTATTATTTCCCTCTATTAAAAGATCATATGACCAGAAGAGAAAACTTTTCTAAGATCTTTCCCACTTCTGGGTCCTCTCTCTCCTCATTTACCACTCTTTGGCCTTTTAAAGAAAGAGCACCTTCCTCCACTGCCATCTCCCCAGACGGTCCAGGAGCATTGCCTTTTTTTTTTTTTTCCCCCTATAGCATCAATCCATATGCATCTTCTCTCTAGTTTCCACCCAGGCACACATTGCTTGTTTGAACAAAGCTCTGGACTTTAAGCTGGCTGCCTTCTTGTGGGGTGGCTTGCTCTTCCCATGGAGGGCTTTAGTTGCTCAGACCTCTGCCTTTGTCCTTCCTGGGCCCTTCCTTCTGTACCTGATAAATTCCTACTGGGCTTTCAATGCTCAGTTATCTCTTTCCTCCCAGGCACCCCCTGCTTCATACCCGTATCTACTCTACCCTAAGTTTACTTCTTCCATGGTACCCAGAGTGGTTGGGGTGTGTATTTATTTACCTTGGTCTCATTCTATTCAACCGTGAGCTTCTTGAGGTAAGGGGCATATCTTGCTTGTCTGTGCATTGCAGACTTTTGTGCAGTGTTTGTGACATTGTAGGTACTCAGTAAGTGGTTGTTGAATGAAGTAATCAATCAATGAATTGACTCATCCTCCATCATCCTTAAAAGTTCCTTTTTATCTTTCCATTTGGTCTGAATACATAGTAGAAGTTTCCTCAGTTTTGCTCAGGCCTATATAAATTTATGCAACAAAAAGTTTCACATAAACATGTAGTACCTGCCTTTAAAACAGAAACATGATTTAAATTGGGCACTGAGATAGTAAAGATTTTGTTTGCACTATTATTAGATTAATTTGATAAGATTAATGTATTTTAATTTTTTATTTGAGATCATGGATAGGTTACACTATCTACATTAATGATTTTTAAGTCACAGATGAAGTGATGGTGTGTAACTTAATTTGCTTGAATTTACGTTCTTGTTTTGCTTGGGAGGTGAAATTTTGTGTTTTATTAGAAATACTTTATAACATTTCTTCTAAAGTAACGATTTTATGGACCTCATATTCAGTATTTAATGTCCAAAGTCTGGACAATAATAGGTTGCAGCCTGTTTCCTGTTTGCAACCCAGAGACACAGCATGCCAAGATCACAGACCCATGCGAGTGGACAGAGAAAGGGCAGACCCAGAGTTGGCTTCATGGGTACATATCCTGTGCGGCGGGCCCACAACGCTAGTTCAGAAAGACCCCACACTTGTTTTTAAACTCTGCCATTGCTGTCTTGAATTCTTACCAATTTTGTTTTTGAACTTTTGCAAATGAAGTCTGATGGGACAGTGGAGCATGAGCAGAGCAGATACATGAAAGAAAATAGTTTTGTATTTCAGTAGCTTTATAAGCACTTCTGTTCTGCTTTTTGAACAAAGAGCCTCACATTTTAATTTTGCACTGGGTCTGGAAAATTGTGCAGGCAAGTTTCATTGTGGATCAGTGGCACCGAGGCAGGCTGACCATATAATTTATTGTCTAAACTGGGACACTTCTGAGAGTGAAAGGGAGTGCTATTAATAATCACACTGGGAAACAGATGGAAACTGGGATTGCTCCTGGCAAACCATGGCTGTGCCACATTGTAGACACATTAAGACAGAGACTTTGAGCTATGTGTCTTGTCATAAACAAAATGTGTATTGCTTGTCTAGGTTTTGACCTCAGAGACCTTAGAATTTGAGTCCTGTCTCTGATTTACTATGTAACTTTAGACACATTCCTAACCTTCTCAAGCCCCTTTTTCTTCATCTGTAAAATGGGGACTAATAGCATTTCTCAGTGTTGCTGTAAGGATAAGATGACACATGCTTTGGGCTTGGCCCAGTGTCTGGCTCATAGGAGGGCCCTATAAGTCGTCACTGTTATTTCTTCTGATGCTACAGCTGAGCCGCGCATACTGGTCATCGTTAGTCATAATTTTTGTTTCTGTTATATTCTCTACCCTTTTGCTGAGTCCCTTCTTTGCTTTCTGCTCTTGCATTTCCCTTCTGTCAGTATAGTACTTTCCATGGTATTCTTGTAAATGCCCAGTTAGTTGACTTGAAGGCGCTGAGCAGACTTCATATTCTATATGACAACAGCCACAGTTATTATAGTGCCTTACATTTTATACTCAACAATTGTGTATGCATTATCTGATTTGGCTTAATATATGTGTCTCTCAGTTCTTTTAAATCATGCTTCCTGGAGCACCAGAGGCCCTTGCAGAAGGGTGAGGGGGGTCTTTCCATCCTGGCTCTACCTTCCTCCGATTGTGCATTTGGAAAAGCAGTTAAAAAAACCATTTATTTAGATGGTAAATTCCCAGAGAACAGGCTCTGTGCATTTGCTTTCTATGTATGCTTTTCTTGGCCTAAGCCAGTGTTTTGTAAATAGCAGGTGCTCAAGAAAACAGACAAACAGGCAAACAAAGCAAAAGCAAACAAAACAAGAGTTTAAATGGATCTGAAAACAATCTCTTTAAGTCATGACTTGATTCTTCCAGGCAAAGGTGAGTTGATTCAATGTGTTATGCTTAAAGCTTATGATCAGGACTAAATTGTGTCCCTCCCTAAAACTCCTATGTTGAAGCCCTAACCTTCAGAACTTCAGAACAGGACTGGATTTGAAAATAAGACCTTTAAAGAGGTGATTAAAATGAGGTCATTAAGGTGGCCCTAGTCAAATATGACTAGTGTTCTTAAAGGAAGAGGAGATTTGGACACACAGAGAGATACCAGGGCTGTACGTGCACAGAGGAAAGACCCTGGGAAGACACAAGGAGAAGGAAGACATTTGCAAGCCAAGGAGGCAGGCATCAGGGGAAACTAAAACCTATTGCCACCTTGAGCTTGTACTTGTACTTCTAGTTTTCAGATGTGAGAAAATAGGTTTCTGCCTGAGGTATTTTGTTATGGCAGTACCTGCAGATGAAGGCAGCTTATGCTAGGTGCTAGGTCATCACAATACTATGTAGGAAGTGTAGCAATGGAGTCATGCGCTAAGTGGCATGAGGCAATGAAGATTCCCTCAGTGTGGTAATCAGGGGAAGTTTTGAGAACAGGTGATGACAAAACTGGCTCTTGAAGGATGAGGAGTGCACCATGATGGGAGGGGAATTGGTCTTGGTGTAGAAAGGCTGGCATGCCAAGGGTTGAAACAGTCTTATAATTATACCTTATTACAATGTGATGAATTGATATAAAAATAGTGGCTGTTGAGATTCGATTTGTTTCTTCAGAAGAGGATTCTATCGGCAGCGTTGAGGAACAGAGACTGCAGTCTGGTTATCAATTAGGAGGGAGTCTGTCACTGCATTGGTCCAAGTAAGAAATGTGGAATGTCTGATCTAAGGTAGAAGCAATGGAGAAGTTAAAAAACAAAAACTCCAAAGCAAACCACAAGAAACCAAATGCCTAACAACTATGAGGCATTTCTTGGGTAGAAAGTAGAATTTTGTGTTACTTCACTCAGATGTGGAAGTTTAAGTAGAATGGAGAATGTTGGATGGTACTAAGTCTCTAGTTTTGAAGACTAGATGGATAATGTCATTAACTGAGAATGAGAGCAGGGGACAGAACAGCACCGGTAGGAAAAGGAAAATGAATTTGGTTTTGGACATGTTGATTTGAGTCACAAATTCTGCTCTGATTTTTAAAGATAGGGATGTGGAACTTAAGAAAGAATTTTGGGCAAAAGTTAGAGATCTAGAAATGAACAAATCTTCTATGTTGAAACCATCAGGTGGATGAGGTGACCCAATGGGAGCAGCTAGAGGAAGTCTACATGCAAACCAAGGGTAGGATGTTGGATGTTTAAACATTAAAGGAAGAATAGAGTGCACAGGTGGCTTTGAGCCATTAATGGTTGAAACAAGGAACCAGAAGTGATATCTTGAAAGCCAAGGGAAGGATCTAGTTTCCAGAAGAAAGGTCTCTTGAGTGCTAGAACTTTAGAGAAGCAGGTGGTGTGAGGACTAAAGATATTGCTGGATTTGGCAATTAGAGTGTCATGGGGGTTTTCGCTTCAGTAGGGGGTGTGAGCAGAAGCCAGACTGTGTGGACGAGTTGAGACATGGATAGAAGCTGAGGGAGTGGAGGCCATTGGAGAAACTATTCAAGAAGTTTGGTGGTAAACACAAGGAGAGAAATAGGTTAGCAATGTGAGGGAATGATTTTGTCCAGGGATATGTAAGGATAGCCAAGGGGAAGAAGACCATAAGAAGGGAACTAAAGCAGTGACAGCAGAAGGCAAGTGGCATCTTTGGGGAAACCATAACAAGGACATCCATGGCACTGGAAGACAAGGTGGGCATTTAGCAAAGTCTACTGAGCCATCCAACCGTGGAACATATCTTATTAAAATTTCATTGCAGACACTAAGAATGAGCAAACGGTCTCTTGCGTATTTTAAAAATTCAACTGCTTCTCTAGTCTACAGCTTGTGGAACTCTCTGGGATGGTTCTTGTGCCCTTGTGAACACGCTCACCAGAGGCTCTACCTCTCACACTGTGATGGTGAGGTGAAGTGCAAGGTGCAGAGCACAGGTCAGGGAAGAATCCCAGCGCTGAAACTTACAAACTGTTATCACTTTGGGCAACCTCCATAGCCTCTTTAGATGCCTCAGTTTCCGATCTGGAAAACCCATTTGACAATATCTCACAGGGCTGGCCTGAAATTCACATCAGCTTCTGTAGACAAAGTCCTTATAGGTAGTGTTTCTTTTTCCCTGCCCAAACTCCAAGCTTATCTCCCTCTCCTCTGTCTTGTCTGTTTTACAGATTTAGCTTGGCACTTGCGCAAGCCTGCTTGAAAATCATTTAGCCTGGTTCTGACCCCTTTCTCTTCCAATTCTGGAAGCATAAGCAAGGGTTCAATAGGTGGTGGAAGGTTCTGATGAAGCCAGAAAGGTCTTTGGAAATTCAGGAAAGGGGTTGGTCTTGGAGCCACCAAGAGAGGGACGGCTTTCCTCTGGAAGCAATGGATAAGTAAGGTCAAGGGCCACTTCAGGGGACAGACTTGAAGAGAGCAAGGAAGATTTAGAACATATCTTTCATATCATAACATTCAGGAATAGAAAAAGGAATTGAACTTGGACATCTGAGATTGGATGCATGATACTCTTTGTATAATTATTCTTTTAAGTGTGACTTTTTAAAGTGCAACATATAAATTTTAAAGTTAAAATAGAGAGGTAAACATCTGTAGTTTATTACATCTAGTATGACTAGGTTCATATCTTGGAAATAATGGCCACCAATTTGTAAACGATGATACAAATTATACAGTACTGCCATTTAACATTAAATGTACACTTTAGTCATTGTACTCCTAAAAAAGAAACATTGATTCAACTGAAAACATTTTGGCGTGATTACTTTTTTCCCCCAGAACTTGTTTTTAACATTGTTTTGTTGATTATTCTTTTACTGTATACCTGGCATCATATTTTAATACCAAATAAAATTATGTCTGTGTTTTGAGCACTATAGTTTGCTAGACTAAAAATAATTGTTTTTGCTTGCATTATTACTTTAAAAACCTATTTATGTTTACTTTCATGAGGTAGATTTCTGTTTTGCTTTATTAAAAGATTTATTAAAATTATTTCTATTTTAAATGTATTAGCCTATTAGCTATATTAAAATCAAGATCTTTTATTTACAACATTATAATTGCAAATAAAAGAATCTACAATGCATTAAAATTATATTAGCTATATTAAAATCAAGATCATCTTTGATTTACAATAGTATAGTTATTGCAAACAATCAAAAATTCAGGAAAACATCTCTTAGCAAATGTTTTATTGATTAAAAGTGTAGTTGGATAACTTTTCCCATGGTATTGAGCTTAATCATTCACATCCTGACACATCTAATAAAAATATTTTTTAAAAAAATTCCCCATTCTCTGGAACTATTGCATTTGATCCAAGAGTTCAGTAGTTATAATTTTAAGAAAAATTGGTAAGTTGAGGTTGTGATTTTTTAAAACTTCTAGTTAGTATAGATGATTTCGACTTTGATTTCCTGAATAAATTTGTTGTATTCTAGCATTACATATAGCTAAGCATAGTGTACAAAAAAGGACTGTTTTGCTGTCGAATATCTATGCCAAGGACATTGTGTTCTGTTGTTAACACGAAATGCATATTTTCCATTAAAAGGCAGGCCTTTCATTTGAAAAGGTTAAATTGTATAATACTTAAGAAATGACTCCAGCTGGTTAAATTTAGAATACTGATATAAAAATATCCTCTGGTTTTATAGCAAAAACTTAGAAATATAGAATATGGATGGATGAACATCTTTATTCATATTAAAACTTTGTTTCTCTGAAAGAGTCAAATACGGGTTGATATCTATGTTTGACTTTGCCTTGCCACTTTTGCTATTTTAATTATCTATTTAAGTTGTCTTCTTGCCAGTAGGAGAGGCTTTATAGATGGTGACAAATTTTCAGAGATTGTGCAAGAAATGTTGATGTTTTCCCTTGATGCCTTGTAATACCTCAACTTGGCCTTGTTTTCATGCTCCCTTGGAGTTCCACTCCTTTCTTATTTGAGACGATTGCCCCAAAGAATGAGATCCTAGGATTCCAGAAATAACATTGCTCATTCCAAAGCTTTTTTTTTCTTTTAATTTTTAAAAAATTTTCTTTATTTCAGTAGCTTTGACGGTACAAATAGTTTTTTGTTACATGTTTGCTTTGTATAGTGGCAAAGAAGTCCAGCTAAAGCTTTATTTCTATCAGTGCATTAAGGCAGGGATCTACGGAAAGTCATTATTATAGTCTGTTAATTGACCTAAATGTTAGTTCCACACCCATATGTTTAAAGGTTACTTTAATATGTTTCCTCTGGAAAAATAATGTGGATGAAGCTGGCTTTCATTTTCTACACTCTATGTCTATGTCATGTTTGCCTTTGTATAATTTTAATAGAAATATATTTGTATTGATATATTTTGTATTTTTACAAAATATATTTTGAAAATTCTAGATACAACTTTATCTCAATTTTTCTTGTACCTCTTTATAGTGAAGCCTTTGGCAGAGACTTCTAATTGCCCCTAGTACCCAATGTTCTTTCTCCTATAGTGATAAAACTTTTAGCTCCAAATTAAAACTACGTTTTGCAGCCTCCTTGAAGATAAGTATGGGAATATGTATAGATTCTGGGTAGTGGACATGAGCAGAAGTGGCTTAGGTAACTTCTAAGGTGTGCCCTTATAGTACAGGAGTATGTACTCTTTTTTTAATTTTTCCTCTTCCCCCTGGCTGATATGAGGATGTGGTAGCAGGCAATGGGATAGCAATTTTAGACCATGAAATGTTCAGGGTGACGGAGCAACAAAATAGAAGACCAGTTCTTTATTAAAGAAGTCTAACTTACACACTATAAAAAATGGGCCTGTAAGATAAATATATTTATTTAACTCTGTCCTAAAATCATCACATTTTGATACCAAGTTCTCATCGACTTAGGCAAATCCTTAACGAATTGACCAATTAATGCATTTTTCTTCCTTTGTCTTATCAAGCTGAATACTCTTAATATTTTTAGTTTATCTTTAGTTTTTCTCTAGCAAATATTCTTCAGTTCAGCCATGATTTTCCTGTTTATGCTTCTTTTCTTTAGAAAAAGAACTGTTTTTTTTTTTTTTTTTTTTTTACCTGTACTTATATATTCCTTTTTCCTGAAGGCCAGAATTTTTATGTTTATTTTGTATATTTGTAAAGATATTTGTTCAGCTGCTTTCACCGAAGCCAAATAACAATAGCTTAAACAATGCAGAAGGATTGTTTATGAATTGGAAAGCTGTATGTTATCAACACAGCCTTTTTTTGCATCCTTTCTTGGAATGTTGGTTATTCAATTGTTTGGTTTAATGTTGCCCAACGGTGTTTCAGGAGAGTAGACAGCTCAGCTGCATAAGGTCATTCAGAGAACTCCCCATTTCTTTTATCTTATTACTCCACCAGCCCCTATGGCCAATTACTCATAAATTAGAGTCTGTGGGGGTGAGAGCCAGGCATCGATATTTTATGTAGTTTCTCCAGGTAGTTCCAATGGGCAGAAAAGTATAGTAAGGGGGTGTTCTTGTCTGTGCATTGAAGCTGACTTACCAGTAGCCCTTTCACATTTTTGCCTGGGGTGGAGAGGAGGTGGAATGTGGGAGACAAGGGACTTGACCCCATAATTACACACATCACTTTCATTTTTTTCCCAATGGCCAGATCTTTGTAACATGGCCAACCCAGCTCCGAGATGAGGAAATACACTGACTGGTTGGACAGCCATGTGCCCAACTGAAACTTAGAGAGTAATATAAAGACACGGAGAAAAGTATTGAGGGGCAAAGAGTAGTCTTTGCCACATTTGGAATCCACTGATACTTTGGTCTCTTGTCCTTAGATAATTATATTAATTCTTGGATTCCTTTACCTATTGCATTTAAACTGATTGTATTTAAGCTTATTGTATTTGGATTATTTCCCCTCAAAATAATATATTTTTGCCCACATAGAAATTCACTTAACATTTATCTCTTTTTTTCCCATATGTTTGTAGGACCTCCAGAGCTGCCTAAAGGTGGTTGTTGTTTCTTTTTTCCTCCTTTGGCTTTGGGGATTTTGGAGACTTTACATAATTGTTACTTCTTTTTGAAGTTTCCAGAAAAAATGTTTCAGGATAATATGGAAATCCTGTTTTTGTTTATGTGTTAGGCACTGTGTATTTGTATATCCTTGACAATTTACAACTACCTTTGAAACTTGGACCATTGTAACTTATACCTGATGACACTTTGGGCAGTTCCTAAGTGGGAGAGAGGGGATTTTGAGAAGATCCATTGTGCAGCTTTTCTAAGACATTCTGCTGATGAACTAGACTGTGCATTTTTGTGTTGTGGGAATGGTGTGATTAATCAAGACTAGGAAAACCAAGGCAGATGTTGGATCCAGGACACAGAACTTGTTGACTCCGGAAGTACACAGAAGCTAGAAGTCAGGAAGGAACAGTAGTTCATTTCAGGCAAACCATCAAGAGCGAGAGAGCAACAGAAGCTTATGGTCAATCCAAGACAGTGTCAGAGCCAGACAAGCACTCAGGAGCCAAAGATTACCCAGAAGTCAGGAGTTTTCCTCACAGAAATAAGGAAACACATGAACCTTTTAAAAATAGACAACCTTAGTTCTCCCATTGATATATCAGTTAATATACATCATGACTGATACTATTTTCAGTTTAATTCCTCTTGGATCATTTTGCATCTCTGTGTATTTACAGTATTAACAGGTCTGAACACTTGGTTTTGAGTTTAAAATAGTTTATGTATTTATTCTATATGTGATTAAATCACAAGGTATTTGAGGCAACTCTATAAAATTAGTATATATATAATTAGCATATATGTGTAATTATTCTGTATGTATATGTGTGTATATATGTATACTTTCCAAAATGTGTGTACTTTTGCATTTAACGGTTAGTCTATAGATTGCTTTGGTAGAAAACATTCATGTAATGTAAACACGAATGAAATGAATCCATTGTTAAAATGATCATTATTCCCAAGAGTGTTCTGTTAGGATAGATGACGGAGAGTATGAGGCATCTGATAGTCATAGAATGAAGTTTGGTGAGTGGGACACCTTATAAAGAAAGATAAGGGTATTTTCCTCAGTTTCTAGCAAGGCCAGTTAGCACAATCATATAATCTTAGGGTTCAAAGGAAATCATATTATTGATAGAAGAGCATAACTTCCAATTAAAATATGAGAAGTTGGTGTTTCTCCTGTATATTTTTCAGTGAGCTAGTAATTTTTACATGTAAATTGGATCTTCTCTGTATGGTGAAATTTTTTTAGGGTAGCAAATATTCTTTCAGACTTTTTAAAGTTTGTATTTAAGGTTGCCTTAATTATGAGAAACATGATAAGTTGGGCTGTCAGAAAATTTGAGAACTTAGTCAATACTTGAATGGATCCTTAATTTTAAAATACACATTTCTATTGAGGATTTGGGTTCGAGTCATCTTTAGTGACATTATAAAAATATAAGCAAACATTAATGAGAAATCTAGGTCATCAGCCAGGTTATTTAAATAGATCTTTCAAAAGAAAATGTCTGCTAATTAATTAGGTTTAAAGAAAATAAATTGCCTATAGTTTTACTACAATGTATTATACATCCCCCATACATTATTTCTTTTCCAGCCTATCGGAATTCAAATTTCCATCTCCTCTATAATCGTTATAATTTTCCTTATAGTTAATATGTTAAGTGAAATTTACAGTAATTTTTATTTGTTATTTCAAATAATAAAGAACTAAAAAATCTTTTAAAAAAGGATTAGCACAAAATTCAATCAAGCCGTGTAGTCCCAGCTATTCAGAAGTCTGGGACAGGAGGATTGCTTTAGCCTAGGAGTTTGAATCTAGCTGGGTAACATGGTATGACCCCTGTCTCTAAAAAAGAATGAACACAAAATAAACTGTAATCAGAGTTATTTTTAAATTTTATGTTCAAAACCAGCTTTATTAAGTAAAAAACCCAATTTTCAGCAATGTGCAATTTATGGGCGAGGTCAACCTAAATAATGCCTCTAATACGCTAAGCGTTATGATTTATTCTCTCCAGTGATTGCTTTCCAAACCATAGGGTTCAGAAATTTTTATTTTTAATGTCCCAAGGCATATTTATTGAGCACCTACTGTGTGCCAATCACTGTTCTAGGTTCAGAGAATTCCATTGACAAGAATTAAAAATCTCTGCTTTCATGGAGCTCCGACTCTAATCCAGGAGATATAAAATAAATGAATAAAATATATGACAGCTTAGTCAAAGTGCCCAGGAGAAAAAATGAAGCAGAGAAGAGGAATAGAAGTGTGTGTGTGTGTGTGTGTGTGTGTGTGTGTGTGTGTGTGTTGACGTTTTATATAGGATGAGGGGCTAGGCGTTCACTTTTTTCTGTCATCCTTCTTTCTGTAAATCTCTACACATGTTTGAAAATAACTCTTATTTTTCACTATTGACATTAACAGGCAATAGCTACAGGAAAGTGTCAACGAAGTCCCTTAAGTTTAACTCTTTAGTGTAGTTATAATGCAGAGATGAGATTAAACTCAGATGAACATTGCTAATCTAAATAAACCAAATCAGAAAAGCATGGTGATGCTAAGACTGAAGGCTCTATCTAGTGTAATTCTTTAGCTGTCATTTTTTAGTGCATTGACTTTAATGTAATAGACATAGTATTGGTGGTACAAACTAAAAATACGCTACCCCACTCTGTCCCATGCTTATTCCATTGAGGAGCTTATTTTGTAGTGTTTTGTCAGTAAGGTGTCATGCCCCAGCAGCTCTGTGAACTGCAGCCAGCGTTCAGATTCATCATGGGTGGGAACCCAGCACGCCAGGCAGTCAGGGCACGACTAGCTGAAAAGCTTCTGCTAAAAAATGGAGTGTCCTTTAGCAGCAAGGGGACTGAAACATTGAGCAAGCGAGGCAAGGGTGGGAGTTGGAGGTCTTGAATGTGAAGCAGGATTGAAGGGCAGTTTTATGATCATTGCCGTAGATAATCCCAGCTATGACTTAAAAGCTAAGGTTTGAAGTATGCTCATACATTTTTCTTATTTAAGGCCTTTCCCTGAGAGGGAACAAGAAGCAGAAAGAATACCTCGCAAGCCCTCCCCACTTGCTGTGGCATTGTCTCTCTGATGACCCTATAGAAGCCACTCCCTTGAGGCTTGGGGACAACTAGATGCAGCCCCTTTGTGGCCTATAAAGTGCCACTGGGAGCCTCTGCCAGAGACTATGGGGAGGGGAAAGGTCACTTAAGG
Organism: Tarsius wallacei; assembly: GCA_963574415.1. Classification (NCBI taxonomy): domain Eukaryota; kingdom Metazoa; phylum Chordata; class Mammalia; order Primates; family Tarsiidae; genus Tarsius; species Tarsius wallacei. Next base: position 31,278 of record CAUYQG010043611.1, on the reverse strand, counting down.
ACTGTGGAAAATATTTCCTTTCTCTTTAGCGTCCTGAGGCCTAATTGTTATTAAAGTCTGGGAGCCTGGCTTCTGGTGCTGATATTTTTTTCAGGGTTTGTTTTATAGATGACATGTTTTAAGCACCCTTTTATGGAGCTGTATTCTTGAATTTACTGAATTCGTAGCAAAAAGGAAGGAAAATAGATTTATTACTGCCGTCATTACCAACTTCAGAATGGAAATTGGTGAATAATTATACTTATATCGGGTTTTTAAAAAGTATAACCGATAGGAAGGGATTTCGCTGTCTGTATTTTTTGATAAGGTTATGTGCTTTCCTCTTCCCATTTCTCTTTAAGGAGACCTTTCTGTAGCTAATACATCATACAAGTTAAAAGGAAGTGCAAACACAATTACCACATAAAGTTGAAATCTTTTCCATTCACTTCTCCTTTGTGTTCTTTGTGACTTGTCTGCATGATTGTTTCAAAGTAAGGAAAATCCAGGTTTTCTTATCTATTCTTTATCAGTGGAACTGGTTTTGACTGTAGTGTGACTCTAACAAAAACAAAACAACACAACAACAACAAACAGGGACAAAATCAGTCTTCACTCGAACAGACATTGTATCTAACTAGCCACAAGAATGCTGAGTATATATGGGTGAGCTTTAAGGGCCAGACTTGCCTAATGAAATAATGCAAGATACGGGTGCCAAGGAGGGAAATCAGGCAGATAACACTCCCTCGAACTTTGTAACAAAATTGTCAATCCATCAATAGCTCTTACTTGGAGGCCTTGAGGTTTTCTGTCTCACTCTGCTCAGTGTCTCAACACTTATCTGGGTCATCAGTCTCCAGTGTGGCTGGGGTCACCATGCCAAAGTCTGACCTGGAGGCCCTGGTGGCTCATTAATCAAGATCACAGTGCATTTGGTGGGGGTCATCTTGGGAAGCTAGGCAGCATTTATTTATTATTTATTTTTGTTTTATTGAGATGGTGGGGAAGGACTCACTATGTTCCCCAAGCTGGTCTCGAACTCCTGGCTTCAAGTGATCCTCCTGCCTCCACTTCCCAAAGCACTGGGATTACAGGCATGTGCCACTGCACTAGCTCTAGGCTGCATTTAGAGTTTGGTGTAAGACAATGTCTGAATATGGCAGAGGGTCATGACAGGAACTGGGGTCAAGGGTTAACCCAGCTGAGATCTCTGTGGTCTATTACTGTGAGAGCCAAAGAAGAAACTTTGGAGGATCTCTGCCCTCTTTTAGAAAAATGTAGCTCTTGTTACTCAGCCTCTGCAGGCACTTGAGTCTGGTCAGCCCCCTGTATCCTTTTACATACAGGAGCAGAGGATATTCCCGGACTGACCAGGGAATTTAGGGTAAGGACATTAGGCTTGTGATAATTTATCAGGGATGGATGCTCCCATAATAATAATTAGGACCAATAACTATAACCCAAGAGAGGTAGATTTTGAATGCTTTTAAACTTATTTCCTTGGACAATTAGAATTATCATTTGAGCCAGTTGGTTTGTAGTTACTCCCCCTAGTCCATTTTCTACCTAGGAAGGTTTGTTAATGTTTTATGATCATTGTATAATTTAGAAGAATTCTTACCAGCCATTTGGACCTTCCTTTATAAAGTCTGGTCTCATCTGGAGAGGGTTCCATTAGGAAAAGCTTGAAAGCCTTCCCAACAACTTTTTTGAAGGTTGCTCTTTATTTTGGTCATGGGATTCTTTTTGCTATCACTGTGTAAACACTGGAAGGCTCTCCCTTCAGCTCATGTACATTCCCAAGTGTGCACAGGTGAGGCGGGCTCCTCCAAACAAGAAGAACAGAGGTAGAGCGTCTTTTGCCCATCATCTGAGCCTGATTCCGGTCTTAATGCCCTATAGAAATTAAAATTTCTATAGCTCAAGTTGTTTTACTACATGGTACCTTAAATATTTTTTCCCCATGATTGCTTATGCTGTTATTATAATTTTCTTGGAGATTCTGGAGGTATGGACAAATAATAAGAAAGAAATCAGCTTTTTCCACTTTGGGAAACCAAAGTGCCAAGTGGTTTTGTGCATTAACCTGATGGTGTATATTTGAGTAACAGTTCTTGAGAGTGAGGTTAATCTTAAACCTTTAATCTAAACCAATCTAAATCTGTTTGTAGGAGTTATAGCCTGCACAGTAAAATTCAGATACAGTTTAGTAATCAAACCTCCACCCCCACACCAAAAAACAAATAAAACAAAAACCCAAAACCCCAAAACTCCAAAACCTCAAACGAGAGTTATTTCTATTCATATGAGGGAATATTGTAATAATCATTGGCCTTTCAACAATGTGGTATTAATTATCCTGGCAAAAATAACAATACTCCTAATCTATTTTTATGGTTCTATGTCTCTGATGGAACCAATTTACAAATAAAGGCTAATATTTTACTTTGCAATTCTCAGCCTCACCAACCTCCTACAGAGATTCTGCTGGGCTGCCAGCTTGGGAAAATACACCAAAAATTCTTGGAGTTGGAGTTCTCACACTGGTAACTACACACTCGTGTTTTCTTGATCAAGAGGTAATCCTCATTCAACTACAGAGCAAGAAATATGAATAAATCGGGAGAAAATTATTCTCCTCTTCGGCAATTGCTATAACTGATGTCGTACAGAAGGATACTCAGAGTGCATATTAGGAGCCACAAGGGTCAGGACAGAAGCTGAGGGCATGGGGTTCCCTTCATCCACCAGCTGACACAACAGGGCCTGCACTATCTGAAACTATTTTGCAATTTTTGTTGTTGTACTAATTTACCTCATGCAAACAGAGTTTCTTTAATCTTCCACTCCAGTAACGAAGAGTGAAAGCCTGTGTGTGGCTTTTGAGCAAAATTATACTTCTGATGGGAATTGTTGGAAAGATGGTCTTATTTCATGGTGGTGCTTTTCTGGAACTGCGATTAAAATTGTCTGATTGTGGAGTTGGTATAGGGGAGTAGTGTCAGGGCGTAGAGTGTATACGGGGTGATCAAGATAGCTTGGGGTCAGATGGTAGATGGCCTTGGATACTAGAAGTAGTTTAAAATTAGGTTAGTAGACAGTGGGGAGCTAGAGAATCACAGAATTGAGCCTTAATTCAGGAATAGTATTTGGGAGGCAGTCTTTTAGCAATAGAGTATAGGAATGACTCTGTTGTGCATAGGTGAGACTGGAGAGAGATCAACATATTAAGACCAACAAATGTCAGAAGGACTAAATTGGTAGGGAATATGATGATGCCTGGGCCTCACGCCAGACCAACTTAATTAGAATCCTAGGGTAGGAGACAGGGGGTGAGAAGTCAAGAATCACTATTTTTAAAAAGCTCCCCAGGTGATTCTAAAGTGTAGGTAGTGCTGGGAAATATAGGGAAATTTAAAAAAATATGGCATTAATATACATATCAATCAAGAACTGAGATAATGTTCTCCAACATGCTCCTAAAAAGTAGATATTGAAAATAGAATGAATGATGAGAAGAAATGCACTGATAAACTTAACTTATAAAACTAAGAAGTAACTAAACATTGAAGAAGCTAAAGAGACCTGACATGAGCTAGGAGACCTCATTTATGAGGAGATGTCAAATCCAGTAGTTACCTGATAACTTTTCAGTAGTAATAATAAATACTGGTAGTGGAAAAGATGTAGTTCAAGTTTTGATTTAACTTAGGTAGAAAGCAGTCAACAAATCATTTCCCATGTGTCTGAGCAAGGCAGTAAGACAACAGTGATTAGTGGGAAGTATTCTTGCTGTGGGAAAGGAAGAATGCTGCTTTGGGAAATTAGGATGCTGTAGAAATTAACATTTTAAAGTCTCTGGAGATTCCCATAGAGGACTGATACATTTTCCAAAGTTCTTTGTTGTGGTGCAATATGGAGAGTTACTTTTTAAGTGCCAATTTGTGAACATAAGCATATGCATGCCATGGGAGATTTGAAATGGGAGAAACTGATTTCTGTAAAGCCACTAGTTTGATGCGGTGTCCTTAATGGTTTTTTTTTTTCCATCTTAGCCATTATGTGTAAAGGTTTAATTTAAGTTCACCACTGTGAGAGTCTCAGATGTCTTTACTTTTGGCGGAAAGAGTAATAGCCCTTGATTTCTGGTTGCAGTAATTTCTGTCATAAAGTCCATTGGTGATCTCCACAGAACTATTTACTCCTATTATGAATAAGGAACCAGAGTGTAACTTTAATTTCCTTCTGTTTTTGCCGTCAGGTGTTTGTGTTGAGAAGTGTGAGTAAAACCTCTTCTGAATCTCATTGCCTTTTATAACTGCTATGTAAATTTTCTCTCAAAGCTTTCAGACTCCTTGACCACATTGTTGTATTTTCTGTGAATGTACTGCTTTCTCGCCTTCTTTCGACTGTTTCCCAACCTGGCTTTCTGGCTCCTCTCCTTAGAAGAAAGATGCCTGAAGTTTTCCCATGACCATCTTTTAACCCTGACTCTTAACTCTGTCCCAGTTTTTTTTTTTTTTGAGTTGGAGTCTCACTCTGTCGCCCAGGCTGGAGTGCAGTGGCCGCTCCCGGTCACCACAGCCTCGACCTGCTGGACTCCGGCGATCCTTCCACCTCAGCCTTCCAAGTAGCCGGAACTACAGGTGCGCGCTACCACGTCCAGCTAATTTTTTGTTTTTTGATTTATTGTAGAGATGAGGGCTTGCCAAGTTGCCCAGGCAGGTCTCGAACCCGCGGACGCAGGCAATTCACTCCCCTCGGCCTCCCAAAGCGCGGGGTTACAGGCTGAGCCACCGAGCCCGGCCAACTCTGTCCCAGTTTTAAGCTCTCTTTGCTTCCCTGGTAATGCTCATTAATGTTACGTTTTTGAAATTCCCTCCTTGCATGGCCTGTCTTTGGGTCATTGTCGAAGCTCTATAGTTACTCCCTTTCTTTCAACTTTCATTTCTTAGCCTCTCATTCTCTTTTTACATAGTTTTTTTTTCCTTCCCAGTAAGCTTAGCAAGTCATCATGGCCTCTACAATTACATTTACATGAATAAAATTCAGTCATATCACTCCAGTTAAGATCTTGAGTCCCAAGGTCATGTCTTCTTCATAAAGGACGTTGTACCTTATGTCTCATTTTTGCCTCAGATTCAACACATGCAAAATTGAGCTCATCATTTTCCCCTTAGAAGACACACAACCTCCTTTTCCCCTAACCCATTTCTATAATTGGTCTTCTCTGGTCTTCCTGAACTGGGTGGCATGGCGTCATCTTTGTCTTCTTATCTTTCACTCCCTATCCAGCCAGTCTCAATGCCCTAATGACTTCCCTCTTAATATGTCTCTAGGTATACCTCTTTCGCTAGGTCTCCACTGCTTATTCTGTGAATTAATCTCCTTTTTTCCAGGGGAGGTAAGACAATGAACGAATGGGCAGAATGATGTCCATCCCACAAATGTGCCAGATTAATCTTCCTAAAATAATATTTTCATTATTTTATTTTATTTTATCATAGACCTGATCTCCCTGCTGCTTAAATATTCTAATTTCTCAACTTGACATTCTAGAGTCTTTAGGAAAAGGTCCTTACCATAGCTGTCTGAACTTACTGTAGCTACCCCTAAAGAATCCCTCCTGGAGTGTTTGTTTGATTCTCAAGTAATCCATCAGACCTCCTGCAGGCCTGGCTTCCTGCCTCTACTTATGCTCTTCTTTCTGCTGGGATAACTTTTCCCTCTGCTTGAATATCCATATTCAAGATCCAGTTCACATATCACCTTTCTGTAATGACAGCCGTTACTAGTCTACTCCATACTATGCTTACTTGCCCTCTTGTCACCTCCTATAGGTCTTATTGTTGGTAATACACATTATTTGTGAACATAAGCATGTGAATGCTAACGGAGAGTTGAAATACAAGAAACTATTTAAGCAGCAGGGAGATCAGGTCTATGATAAAATAAAATACTATTGATCTTGCATTACTGTGCATGTTTTGTTTTTTTGCATCTGAATCTTATTCTGTTGCCCAGGCTGGAGTGCAGTGGCATGCTCATGGCTACCTCAGCCTCAACCTGCTGGGCTCAGGTGATCCTTCTGCCTCAGCCTTACAAGTAGCTGGAACTATAGGTGCGTGGCCATCACACCCGGCTAATTTTTGCGTTTATTGTAGAGACGGAGTCTCGTCAAATTACCTAGGTTGGTCTCGAACTCTTGTGCTCAGGCAATTCTCTTGCCTCCACCTCCTGAAATGCTGGGATTACAGGCATGAGCCACCTTGCCTGGCCTTATGTGGTTTTTATAATAATTTTTTTGTGTGTGGCACATTACAGTTTATAAAACATTGTCATATATATGCCTGATAATAAAACCGGTCAGACATTTTACAGCTGGGAACAGTTTTATTAGTTAGTAAGAGCCTCAGAACACATAAATACAATGAGTTAAATGTAAAGTGTAAAAGTAGAATCTAGGAATTGATGTCAGTACAAATTCATTTGTTCTAACTTCCAAGGTGCTTTTGCTTATTGTAAAACTTAATTCACATTTTTTTTCTTGATTTTTAAGAAGTAGAATCAAGCATATATGTGTTGCATAGTGGGTGTTAAGTATCTTGCTGACTGAAGTGTTAGAGTAAATATACTATAAGTGACCAAAAAAATATTTTCTGAATTATAAAAATGTATTTACATTTACCTTTCTGTACTTAGAATAGATAAAAAATTGGAGAAGTGAATTATTACTAAAAATTGGTTTGATGTGCTCCGATAAACAGCTTTCTTAAGATAATTTAAACTATCGGAACCTCATGTTTGAAAACTCCTCTCAGTGGTACTTCGGTAACACTACTCTGGACTTAAGCTGATAAGATAATTCTTCCAGTATCTTGATTAAGAAGAAATAGCATGATTGCTAGGTTGAAAAAGCAATTAAAAAAAAAAAAGAAGAAAAATCTATAAAGTTTTAAAAAACATTCTCATAAAATTTAAAAGTGAAACTTTACAAGCATTTTTCATGTTCTGAAAATATACTTAAATAGGTATTCTATTTTATAACACGGCATGAACTCAATTAGCTAAGATCCTATGTAGAAATATGCTAGTTTTTTAAAAAAAAACTCTGGAGCTAATTTTCCCATATAAGGGATAACAAAAGGACGGATGAAAGGGAGTTGACATTTTTATTGTTTTTGGTATATTAAAATAATGTGGTTGGCCAAGTATTAGGGTGAGAAAATTTTCCTGCTATTTATCTTGAAAATTCTGAGAATTATTTGGAGCTGATTGCACAAAGCTAATACGAAGAATAAGTTACTTAACTTTTACCGCAGTGAATAGTTATGATAGTTCCCTTAACCTAGAGATTCAATAGTGATATCATTTTAAAAATAATTGTGCTTCAAGTCCATTTATTGCTTTGGTCTTTTCCAGTTTTACCACCTTCTGCATGTAAGGAGATAAACAATTGGATATTAAATTAGTTGTAAAAAACAAGTAGAAACATGCACAGTTTTTGTCTTCACATCCAATCTCTGCTGTAACTCAGAATTAGCTCCTGAATCCGTCCTTGCTGTGTGTTTCTCTTACCACTTCTCAGGCTAGGCCTCTCTGGAAATCTTGGAACTGGTTGCTTCCTTTATTTTTCTTCTTCTTAAGTCTTCCAGCACTGCTAAGAAACTAGTTTTTCTAATGGATGGAGGACTTTAGGAGACAACAGCTCCTAAAACATTGGTATCTTTGGAGTGGTAAGAGTGGCTTTTGCATGCTAATAAGATGAGTGGCTGGGAGCCACTAGTAGGATGAGGGCTGGCGGTTACTAGACCAAGGTGTGATTAGAGCCCCACCCCCAATCTCTGGGGAGGGGAGAGGAACTGAAGGTTAAGTTGATCACCAATGCCACTGATTTAATCAATTATGTCTATGTAATGAAGTTGCCATAAAATCCCCAAAAAGGACTGAGTTTGAGGAGTTTCTGAATAGCTGAACATGTAGAGTTTCCTGGAAGGTGGCACACGCAGGGAGGGCGTGATAGCGTCACGTCCTCTCCCACAAGCCTTGCTCTGTGCATCTCTTCTTTCTGGTTGTTCATCTGTATCATTTGTAATATCTTTTATAATAAACTGGTAAGCAAAAGCAAGTGTTTCCTTGACTCCTCAATTCAAATTAATTGACTACAAGGAGGAGTGGTGGGAACTCAAATTTATTAGCTGGTTGGTCAGAAGCACAAGTTACAACCTGGGGCTTGTGGTTGGCATCTGAAGTTGGGGGCAGTCTTGTGGGATGGAGCCCTGAACCTTTGGGATCTGACACTGCCTTCCAGGTAGATAGTGTCAGAATTTAATTGACGTAGAGGACACCCAGCTGGTGTCTGCCACAGAACTGATGACTTGCTTGGTGTGTTTCCTTCTTGTGAAAGTATAGTGGGAGAAACTGAGTTTTTTTTTTTCTTGTATTATTATGCCTAGAGACCTGTGTAACCAGCACCCAGATCAAGGAACAGAATATTGCCAGCGCCTCAGAAGCCATCCTCCAATGGCAACAACCACCTTGATTTTCAGCACAATAGATTAGTTTTGTCTGGTTTTTGAATTTTCTGTAAACAGACATCCATTATGTGCTTTCTTCACTTATTACTGTGTTTGTGAGATTTATATATATTATTGAGTGTATCTGTGGTTAGCAAATTATTATTGCTATATAGTATCCCGTTATAAGACCATACTATAGTTTATCCCTTCTACTATTGATGGATATTTGGGTGGTTCCAGTTACTGACCATTGTAAATAGTCCTGCATTAACATTCTTGTAAATGTCTTTTAGTAAACGTATGCACACTTTTATGTTTGGTGGTTTTTGAATTGTTTTATGATTGCACTGTACTTACTAGCTTTATCTCTGTAAGTAGCCTCTAAGCCAGTCTAGAGTATAATGGCTAGGTTTTGTATATATTTTCTTCTCATCATGTCTAGCAAGCAGAGTTCATAGCTTAGCTATTCAAGAAATATGTGTTGATTGATCATTTAAAAGTTTCAAAGCACATATGTTTGGTTCCCTAAAAATGTTCTAAATTAATCATAGAGCTATACACTCCAGCATTTAAGTACAAAAAAAAAAGGAAATGTCCTTTCAATTAGACATTCTTGTTGAATTAACAACAGCTTATTGGAAAATATTTCATCTGCTCGGAGCTATTGTTTTTTGTTTTGCAAATAGCGTGAGAAAGAAAATCTCTTTGTTTCTTAAAATGATGAAAGAAAGGACACTAACAACTGAAGTTTCTGCGTACTATTATCATACTTAAGGGTTTTAAGCTTCAGTGAATTACTTGGTATAGAACTAATAAATTATATTGGTGTGTATAATTGAACAGCATCTCAGAGCACATATTATCTATTTTGTTGAGTAACGTCTTTAGAGCTACATCATATCATTTACTATGAGGTAAATTAATGGGTAATAAAATTATATTTTTTTCTTCACAGCGAATTAACCTGAGGAATTTTTTCTTTGCTTCTTTAGTGTAACATTTAGACTATTTACTTTAAAAATTGCAATGATAAAACTGTTCCAAATAAACCGGGTCTGATGATTTTCAATCCCAGCACACTTACTTCAATGTCAATACCATATGGAAAAGTTTGACTCTAAAATGTCAGACTTTCTCTTTCTTTTTTGGTAAAGTGTAACTCTTGAACAAGAATAAATGACATGGAGATTAAAATTAATGTCATATGGTTTTATAGTTTGTAGTTGTTAACTCTGAAGAATCAGGATGTATAAAAAGATTAAAGAATCTTTTCAACTACCAAATTTAAAATATATATATTTACAAACAAATGCCATACACTTTCTATCTTGGTTTATCCTTGCTCCTTTAGTTGCTAGTACTTTTTTAAATACTATGATGTTTCTTGTATCTTCCCATTCATTTATTTATTCAACAAATATTTCTTGTGGGACAAAGACTACTCTGGGTCCTTCAAGTTCCATAGTCATGACTTTTTCCAGGAGGAGATCATAGTCTACTGGGAGTACCAGATATGAGTATGTAGACAGATACTTAAAACACTAATTAATTCTAATTTGAATAGATGTAGGAGCAAAGCAGGCTTTGAGCAAGTCTTTCTGCCTAGGGGAGTTCAGGAAGTTTTACAATGAAGATAAAATTTGAAATGAGACTTGAAGTATAGGAATTTGAGCAATGAAGTGGAAAGAAAGGTTTGCTATGCAAGGGAGAAGTGTGATACAAAGGCACAGAACTGAGAATGGCTTGGCCTGTTCAGTGCACAATGGTAAGTTCCATTTGCTTAGAACTTAGGGCTCACTGGGATAACGAGGAGAGGAAAAGAGCTGGGATGAAGCAGGTTACCATTTTTACTGCCAGAAAGGAAAAGCCCAGCCTCCCCCAAGGGTTTCTCCTCCTCTTTTTAACTTGGAATATTGTAATAGCCTGGGAACTGGTGACCCTCTGTGGAACTGGCAGGAGTTGAAGAATGGATAGAACTTTTGAACAGCGGAAGAATAGAGTTGGGAGTTCCCAAAACAAACAAAAAGAATAGGAAAAATGGGGGAGGGGAGAATCCAGTATGCTCTTCAGAATGAAAAGCAGATCACTTTGCCACTCCTAAAGGAGAGATGCTGCAGATTAAATGGGAGTAGGATTCTCAGGGAAGCCTCCAGTAGGATTCTGCAAAGCACTGTGTGCGGCTTTCTTCATCTTTGCCTCTTCTCAACAATCTGGGTGTAATTGTAGGGGACAATTGGGTGGAATAGTTGCTAATGTGGTGCATAATAGGATCAAGCAACACAATTAATTTTTCATAGAAAAGTGAAATGGCCTGAAGATAAGAAAGTAAAGTTTAAAGGCATGAATACAACATTCTACAGTTCACAGTTAGTGGGAAAAATATATTAAGTTTTTTAAACAAACACCTATCATAAAGGGAACAGTATTATGAGACTAATTAAGAAGAGCTATCTTACCAGAAAGACTTAAATAAAGGAAGGTGATAGCACCTCTCTATCCTCCATCAAGACATTTTATTTTGTTCTGATGCCATCTTTTAGAAGAGACAATTATAGAGAAACAATGGCCAAGGGAAAGAAACCTGGGTAGTAGAAGGTCTGGGAACAGTACTGTAGGTAAAACAGATAATAAAACTGAGGTTTTTTATCCTCTAATTGAGGAAGGGAGACTTGACAGTCACTGAGAGCAAGAATTGTCTGGACTAGATAGAAGTCCAGGAAGGTAGGTTTAGTTCTGTGATTAGATTGTCTTTCTAATGTTTTTCCTTGTGAGCAGGAAACTAAGCAACACTGGAATAAATACTTCTAAGATGATGGATTCTCTGTGACCAGGAGTGTTTCAGCTAAGGGTTGTGCCACTTTGTCAGGGATGCTGTGAGCTGTGGGAATTTTACCTAGTTGACCTCAGCATCACCGAAAAATGCCCGCGAGTATAAAATACAGACGCTTTTGACATCCTTAAGATGTGTATTAAGCAGATGGCCTCAGTTGGATGCACTTAGGAACCCTGAGCGTGAAGTAGAGTTATGTGCTGAAATGTTTTACTGTGAAAAGTGACTTGGTTGCTAAATTGAGAGGTTTCCATAAGAATCACAGCAACTAGGGATTGAGTGCCTGTTAGTGCCTGATGCTCAACTGGTTATTCTATGCATGCTATCTGGCTTAATTATCACAACAAACTTGGATGGTGAGATTGTTTTAATTCACTGCTTCTTTTACCAGTTAACAAATAGAGGTTAAATAATGAGTCTAGCTGCAACATTCACTAGCCCTGTGACCTTGGGAAAGTTAAATAATCTTTTTGTCCAAATTCCCCCATCTATAAGTATGGATGATAATAATGTCAGCCACATAGGTAGTAGACAATTAATATAAGCTTGCTATTGCTATCATATTTTAATTTTGATTATGGTTCCAAAGCCCATGCTGTTTGCACTATAACATCTGGATTCCCTCTCAGGTAGCAATGAATGGAAGGGAATAAGACCATTAACAAAATAAATATTGACAAATATTAGAATCTTCATTCTTTACAGGGCATTTTTTTTTAAGTGTTTCATTTGGGAATTTGATAGAGAGCCTGGAGAGAATTGATGATGACTTGCATAGATTTACATTTTTATGCATAAGAACAGCTTACAATATTTTGCCTTTGTATTTCCTTCTTCATGTGCACAACCTCTTAAAGCCAATCTAAAATACTACCTACTTTATAAAACTTTTTAAACCCTCAAAATGGAATGGGCTTGCATTTTCCTTTAAACCCACATGGAATGTTCTTGTCTATGATAGTCATTATTTCTTGCCTTATATTATATTTACTTGTGTAATTGACTTACCCTCTCCAACAGACTTAGAGCTCAGTTTTGACATGGCTTTTTAGCAACCTTTTTGTGGTATTTCCTGGAATTCCTCGATTTTGGCATGCAGGTACTCAGTATTGAAAGGCATTTGGAAGAAAAAAAAGAAAAAAAAAAGATATTTGCAGAACAATTACTTTACCATAGGCCATAATGGTGATTTTTTAACAATATGCTAATTCCTAAAATTTTAAGTTTGTGTAGTTCCTCAAATATAAACATTACTGAAAACAGATTCTGAATCTTTGTTTGGTATCTGGGTACTGATGATTGTGATTCAGTGGTGAAAGAAACTAACTGTTTTACCCTGGCCCCGCCCCAAAGAGCTTTCATGAAAAGAGATTAAATGCTCCCTTTAACTGACCCAGATCCACAGATGCACGTGAATGCAGATTCCTCCCTGCCTTGCCCTGTCATGCTGCCTTAGTGATGTTTGAATGGACAGCACTTTGTAATTTCTGTCATCTCTCCATCCTTCCTTTCACTAAGTTTGTACTCTAAGATACTTACCTGAGTAAGCCTCCTAGTTGAGGCTCTTGCCTCCATTCTTGACTCAGGTGAGTCCCTCCCTCTGCCTTGATAGTGAACTTTCTATACAGATAGATGACCATGTTCACTCACCTAGAACAGCCACAGGATAAGTTCCAAGCAGTTAAGCTGCCCATGAGGGCCCTCCACCATCCCTCCTCTACCAAATGTCAGGCAGCATCCTCTTCCTGTCCTCTCCCTTCTGCCAGACCCCCTGAAATTTTTGCCACAGAATTACAAGTTTAGTTTTTCATTTGTCAACTCCCTCTTTGGTGAGCTATTAGCTGTTACTGAGTGCCTCTTTAGCAGTAATTAGGGACGTGAGCTCTGGATTCAAGTGTCCTGGATCAAAGCTATGTGATCAAAGAAGAGGTTCCTAATTTCAACCTCCTTCAATTTTCACATCTAAAAGATGAAGCTAATATTAGTGCTTACATCATAGAATTGTTGTGAAGATTGAATTAATACCTGCAAAGAGCACAAGGCAGTGCCTGGCACTACAGGTGCATGTCAATTTAAATGCTCTGGAAATTTGCATCTTCATGCCTTTGTTCCTGCTGTTCTGGCTTTGTTGAGTGCTCTTATGTCTCCTCCCCCCATCAGTGTGAATGCTTTTTACCCATTCTTTAGACCCTTTCTAAGGTATCAGTTTCTTAGTAAAGTCTTTCCATATCACCCTTACCACCCTCAGAAAAAAACTGGTCACTCCATCTTCTGTTCTACTCTGAACCTCGAGAATAAATGTATGTGCAACACACTTTAGTGCAGGTATTTATACACATGTCAGTGTCCCCCACTGGTTCATAAACTCATGAGAACAAAGATTATGATTTACTCATCAGTGATTTTCTAGAAGCTAGAAGCTAGCTCAGTACCCGGCACCTAGTATTCAATAAATAATTATTGGACTGTGTTTTTTGAACAGTAAAGCACTTTATAACTTATAGGTGACAGTGGTGGTTGAATTTCAAGTTTTAGGACTCAGATCTAGAGCACTTTATCACTATGCCATGCAGCTGCACATACATATATACATATTTACATTGTGTACAGTTTGGTTATGCCTGATTAAAATAATTATGGTGAGTTGTTCATTTATTTAACTACTCCTGGTAGTTTAGAAGAAATGTATTTCTCTGACTTCCTATGTAGAAATGCAAGCCAGGATTGTGGTGATTCAGTGCCAGAGATCTGTTACTGGTAGGCTGGAAGCCTGCATGTCCCCTGGTTCAAGCTGTGCTTTAATAAACAGGAGCTCAAACACTCACTTTATGATGGGAAGCACAGCTGAGGACTCTTTCGAATGCACAAGCTGATCATGCTGAATGCTTTTCTGGGTCATGTTCATTTCATGAAAACAGCCAATTCCCAGCTTTCCCAGAAGAGGAAATACTGAAGGTCCCTAGCTGCCATGTGGGGTGAGGAGGAAACCAGGGAGGGTGGGGGAGGGGCCCTCACCGCCTCTCCTTTCCTTGGCTAGTGAGCCAGCCCAGGCACCCATCCAATCGCATGGGCCCCCACTTGGGCTTGGGGCTGTGCTTAAATGCACACTTTTTCCCCCTTTCCTTTCATAGCGACCACGTTTTTCCGGTGACCAGAGCAACATGACATAGAAGCGGAGAAAACATACCAAGTTCTTGCCAGTTGCTAGGCAGAGAAACTGCTTTTGGATGTTTAAAGTATGCTTCCCATGTTGATTTCCTAATCATGACTTGTTTTCAAAGCCAAACACAATAGCATTGTGAACACTGATCAACGTTTGCTAGGCTTTGCTGCCAACGTAATTAACAGATTTCAATGTAGAGTGATGAGAATAAAGGGGATGCTTTTGGTAAAGAGGAGTTTCGTGGGAAATTTGGTTTTTCTCTGTTTAAGCATTGTTACTTCTAGCTTTTTGATATAATGTTATAAACATTAATTTTAATGGCCATGTTTGTTTGAATTTTAACACACGCCGTTCATTTGCAGTATATTTTACTCAAGGTTTCTTTTTAAAAATCTGATGAGCCAGATGCAGGGGCTCACGCCTGTAATCTCAGCACTTTGGGAGGCGGAGGCCAGAGGATTACTTGAGCATATAGGTTCAACACCAGCCTGAGAAACATAGCAAGACCTTGTCTCTACAATAAATAAAATAAAACTAGCTGGGCATAATGTTGCATGTCTGTAGTTCCAGCTACTTGGAAGCCTGAGGCGGAAGGATTGCCTGAGTCCAGGAGGTCTAGCCTGTAGAAGTTGTGATTAAGTCTGGTCAACAGAGTGAAACTCTGACTTAAAAAAATCTGATGAATTATTGAAAAGGTAGTGAGCCTTGGATCTCAGTGTCAATATTAGAGCAGTTAGTGTGATGATTCACTAGTGCACCGAGGAAGCTTAATTTTTCTTATTGTCAGGTATAGGAAGACAAGTGTTTGCCCTAGAACACAAACAAGACAATCTGTGAATTCTGAACTCAGAGGTGGAGAATCCCTAGCAGGGTTGTTGAATACTTAGGCTACCCTGCATGGCCAAACACATTTTCAGGGAGGATTTTGAAGGTGACATTAGAGCTGGTCATTGGGCTTTGCTTGTCCTGGGAGCAGCTACTTATCTGTGGGTGGTAGGGCTGTTTTGTCCATGCAAGCAACCAGTGGTTCTCATCAGAGCTATCCAGAGTGATGTCCCTTTCATTCTGTTATTGGGACCATGAGGTTTCTAGCAGGGAACGCAGATCTAATTGAGACATTAAGGAAACTTTGTGAATAGGAAACCACATTTAGCGGTGGAAAAATCTCAGGCCAGCTGTCACTTGGGAGAAGGAAGCTCAAGGTTAATTTCATTTGTTGGCAAAGAAAGTTTTGAGAGAAAAGTTCGTTTTCATAATGTTTCTTTTGGCTGGAGACAGGAGAAATGGGGAAAAGTTAAATATGTTTTTCTCCTATCTCTTCTGGACTCAGGTTGTACTCATAAAAATGTCTAGTATGCAAGGCACTGTATGAAGTACATGGTATATATAAACTATTTTAATCTCCACCATAATCCCAGAAGAACTCTTATTCTTCCTCTCTTTCAGAGGGAGAACTGCGGTAGAGAGAGCTTAGGGAGCTGCCCAGAATCACTCAGCTCTAGTAGGTGGCAGAGCTGGGATTGGAACTGAAGAAGTCTTGCAAGTCTCTGCTCTTGGCCAGTATATTATACTGCATGGGCATACGGGTAAAGTGTAGATGTTATAGCTGGATTGGCCTCTGTTCTCTGTAACACTTCCATGGAGATTTATCTCGTTTTGTTTGTCATGGATTTATATTTGTATCACTTCCATTGTACTGAAAACTTCTGAAGACAGAGGTGTGGTTTTGTGTCCCTGGCATCTGGCATGGTGCCTACTTTTCAGAAACTTTACCAAGTTGTAGGACACAATGCCGGTAATGTGGGGGCAGAAAGTAACAGAAAGGCTGAGAGACTCAGGTGGGCTCTGGGACCTTTTTCGACTCATGTCAGGGCAAACAGAGATCATGTCTTGTGCTGGAGTTTATAATTCACTGAAACCAAACTTAGAGATGGTTTTAAAAAGAATATCAGTCATTTTGGATGTGTTTTGTGTTCTCTTTTTATTGTAAATTTTTCATTTTTCTGGAGCTATGTCAAGCCAGTCAACATTCTCCCTAAAAGTTGAGCTAGAAAGGTTTTGGCTTTCAACTCTAAATAAGTCAATTCAGGGCCACTATTGGCATCTTAAAGGTTCCTACTTTTTCTTTATACTGCCTGGGCACCTTTTGAATATTTGTTATTCCTCTCCTATCTGCTGGGTTCCTGCACAGGTTCTTCTGGGGTTGTTTCAGGGAGAGTTATGTGCATTTTCAGGTATCTGTGAGTGTGTCTGTCTTCCTCATTATGAATTTTGGAGGACAGGAAGTTTGTGTGTGTGTGTGTGTATGTGTGTGTGTGTGTATACACACATGTGCATATGCACATAATGTCATTGCACTCCCCATAAGGCAGAGTAGCAAGGATGCAAAGATGCTTCTTCGATGTGATTGAATCCCTTCCCCCCCTTTCATTTTTGTCCCCTCACAAAATGAGTGTCTCATCCTGACACCACAGAAAATATTGGAACATTTCTACCTTTTAGTCATATGGTTTGGGATTGGCTTTCTTCCTATTTTAATTTCCAGAATACAACAGGGCTCATAGCTACCTAACATCTGCCTCCCCTAAATTCAAGTCAGCCTCCTCCCTCACCCTGGTGTGGAACCAGGTTTAGAGCAGGAGGAGGGATGATGATAAGAATAAGAAGCTGGGGAGAGTGGCTGATGCTGTGGTGGATGCTCTGTTGAAACCTTACATCAGGAGCTCAGTGTTGCCCATGAGGAAACTGAACCTTGTACGTCTGATGAGTGGAGCTGGGATTTGAAACCAATTTCTCCAACCAAAAGTCCTTACAGTTCACTGAGTCTGCTGAGCTCTGTCTGGTGATGGAAGTATACATTTATCACTTTGTTAAGTCCTGCTCACCTTCCTCATCAGAGACGATGATGGCACCGCTGTTCGCAGAGAGGTAAGTCACCCATCCAGGTGCTGCAATTGATAGTCCCACAGCCAAGTCTGTGATTGAAGTGCAGGTCTGCCTGACTCTTCCCTTCCCATTAGAACACACTGGCTTCTGATTGCCCAAAATATGCACAGGAAACTTTTCCCATCTTCTTTGTTTCCCAAAGCTGGTGCCCACTGCTCACCTTTCACCACTCAGGCCCCCATCCTAGCTGTGGACTCTTGGGCCGAAGTTAGGGTCCTCCTCCTTCAATAGCTCACTCTTTTGTGAGAAAGTTGGAAGCTCAGAAGCTTGACCTGTCATGGGCATGTGATAAGTAGGTGATGGTGACTATGGCAAGTTGGAGGGACCCTGGTCGCTACCCAGAGAGGTAGCAAGGCTTAGCTCCAGCTAACTATTGCTAAGAGGCAAGGTGATATGGCCCCAGTGTTCCCAGAGCACCTGCTTCTCCAGAATAAATTGGATTTTCATCTGAGTTTTCTAAATTTTTAAAACACAGAGCTAGCAAACCAAGCATGTGTGGGGGTCAAATTCATAGGCCAATGTTTTTTGACCTCTGTCCGGAGACCTAACTTCCTGCTGCCACTTGGCTCGTTTGAGTATGCCTGTCTTGGAGACATCCGAGTGTGTGACCCCTGGTTTAGAGGAAGGAGAGCAAAATTAATTAATGAGATATGGATGTGAAAGAAAGAGATAAGAAAGGAAAGCTAATATTTGATAGAAAAGAGTCATGCTAAAACAAGTAGAGCAAGTCTAAATGTATATTTAAATACAAGCGACATTCTAATTGAGTGATTAGTGAAGAATACTAGATTTCCTTACATCTTTTCCCAAAACTAGTTATCTTTCTCTTTTACATTTTGCTTAAGAATGGTTTACACTATATTTTTAAAAACTTTTAAATCTTAAATATTCTGATAATTAAAAATTTTCAGATCAGGTTAAATTAAATATTAGATTATTAAAGAATAATAATAGTACTTTATTTTTTCAACATACAGTTTCTTGATCGATTAGGTTTTTACTGTTGTGCCATTCTGGATACATTACCATAATTTGATAAGTCTTTGAGCTATTTAGTCAAATTAATGCAGAAATGACACATATATTAGTGTTTTGGTACTGTTGCTCTATACTTCATGCCAAACTATTGACGATTTTACCATTTTAAGTAGAAAGCTTACAGCTTTACCGTAGCAATTTAAAGATGTCTCAGTATTAAATAAAAATGGCTTTATCTGTCATTCCTCCCTGACTCAGTGTGATATTGCTAAATTCAGTGACCTCCTGAAGGTTCAAAATTATTATCTCTAAGGCTGTGGAAGTGAACCTAAATAGGCAATTAAAATAATTGATGTAAGGACGCACTCTAAGAAATGTCATATTCTGTAGACAATTTCCATATTTTTTAAAATATGCAACTGATATATCCAAAATGCAAGTATGTTCACAAACTGAATATTTTCTCATAGATGGGCCAATAATTTCTGTGTTTTAAAGCTT
This sequence comes from Tarsius wallacei, assembly GCA_963574415.1. Classification (NCBI taxonomy): domain Eukaryota; kingdom Metazoa; phylum Chordata; class Mammalia; order Primates; family Tarsiidae; genus Tarsius; species Tarsius wallacei. The sequence goes on along the minus strand of CAUYQG010043611.1, from coordinate 12,359 downwards.
CCTAAACTGCCCAGCTGTAAAAATGTGAACCTCTGCAATGAATCTTTAGAGTCTTGTTGTTGCTGGGTAAGCCTGGTACAGTCTGTGCCATAGATCAGTGGTTCTCAAGCCAATCTTTACACAGTGTGAATACAATGTGTCCAGAATGCAGTCACAGCCTGGCACTGTAAGGCATCCACAGTTACTCTCCAGGTACGTTTTCATGTTTATCTCCTGTCTCACTTTCTTACTATAATTACCATGAGAGATTTTTAAAATACCTAGACTTACTCCAGTGGTTTCTGATTTGCATGGTTTGGGGTAGGTCCCGGGCATTATTTTGTTTTGTTTTTACTTTTTTTATTTTTTGAGTTGGAGTCTCACTCCATCGCCCAGGCTGGAGTACCGTGGCATGCTCACGGCCACCCCAGCATCGACCTGCTGGACTCCGGTGATCCTTCTGCCTCAGCCTTCCAAGTAGCTGGAAATACAGGTGTGCACTACCACACCTGACTAATTTTTGAATTATCGTAGAGACGAGGCTCGCCAAGTTGCGCAGGCTGGTCTCGAACCTGCTGGCTCAGGCAATCCACTCGCCTTGGCCTCCCAAAGTGCTGGGCTTACAGGCTGAGTCACAAAGCCCAACTTTGTTTTGTTTTTAAATGCTCCCCAAGTGGTTTTAATATGCAGCCAGGGACAAGAGCCCTCATCCATCCTTAGAGGATACTTAGAAGGTGACACTGAGTTACAGCACTAAGCTCATCTCACCCAAGGTCCCCAGCAGCCTTCCTAGATCATGCTACTGTGGCTCTGGGCCATTCATAGCCTAAGGTGGAGAGTCTCTCAGAGGTCATAGCTCATATACTTGATGTTGTGGAATAGAGAATTTGATCTAATCCCATTTGTGTGTGTCTGTATGATATCGTTAATCATATTTATGGAGGCACTGGGCTATATGCTTGATATCAGAATTATGTTTAATTCACTCAAAACCCTACAAACTAGTTATAATTATTATAACTGTATAAGGAGGAAAAGGAACAGAAAGAAGGAGGAAGTGCCCAAGTTCACCCAACTAGCAAGTGGTAAGATTTAAACCCAAGCAACCTAACTCCAGAGTTCACGTGCTTCACTTTTATACCAGAGAGTCCACTGTCCTTGTGGGACGAGGCAGGGAACAAAAATGAGCAAAGATACTCAGGGGTAAATATTAGGGAGTAGTGAGGACCGGGAAATGCAGAGGGGCCATCACCACTCAACTTTTGCCAATTGTTGCCAGTCAGGAATGTGGATCCCAATATACTTAGGACATCTGATTTTTCAAGAAACAATCCAAAAAGTCAGCAGTTTGTAACAAGAACTTAACTTTTAAATCATAGAAGCCATTTAACCTTTATGACAAATTATACTGTCTACTGTTTTTCTGTCTTGCTGAAGGAAGCTCTAATCAATACAGGGTTACTGACAAGATAGCACAATCAGTGCATTAAGCTCTGAAAAGGGAATGTATAGATTTTCTCAGTGAGAGATTCTGTTCTTTCCTTTGGACAGGGCCTATATTAACCTATGCTTGTTCTTCATCTTACTTTCTCTGGAACTGGAGTAGACAGATCTTCTGTGATGTCAAGGGTGCTGGATTGCCATATTGGTCTGAAGGTTATATCAAGGACATCTGTCCACTTTCCTTGCTAGTTCTTCAAGGACAGGGGGTATTATGTTGTCATAGACACAGTTGTTAAGATACAATCCCCTAATTTATTTAACATCCTGGTCTTGCTCTATTTTCATGGATAGGTTTCTAGTTTGTGTGTATTAATTAGTCTCAGTTGAGAAGTGTAATTAACATTTCTTCAGTATTTATTCATTCAACAAGCATTTAGGCCAAGAAGCATTTAAGAACTCAGAGAAATAGAACACTTTATAATTCTGTGGGTTATTACTTAAAATCTAACTCAATCAGATATTAAGCCTTTAAAAAAACATTTGAGACTAAGCAGTCTTAAATTATAAGCAATTTTTAAGACACTGATTTCTCCTTTCATGTTTAAATACAGCTTATAATGGTTTAGGCATTCTTAAAACAGTGCAATATATTGCAATAGATATTGTTCATGGCAGTATAACTATAGGATCTGAATGTTGGCACTCTGATTTAGAAGCAGTCAAAAGTTTATTTTCTATAGCCTGCAGAGCAACGGTTCAGATTCCTTTAGTTTGGGTTATTCATCTGAACATAATAGAAGCTGTCTTCTTGTTAGAGGAACAAAACTTGGTTCTTTCAGAGGGTATTGGGGGCCATAACTGGTAACCCTACAAAAACAGAAACAATGTAATTAGTAATTCTTAAAGAAAAAGTTCAGCTGAATATACTGTTTCATTTGTAAATTCTAAGATTATTAAAAAATTGCAGTGTTTACTTTAAAAATAGATATTTGAAGATTATGAACTGTTTATTTCAGAACTTGAACTACTTGAAACTACTTATGTTTGTAAGCAAATTTTAAAATGTGCTGATTTTTAAATGGTGAAAAAACAATTATTTTTAAATGGTTCTAGATTTACAAGTATTTATAAGTAGACATTCATTTTGTTGGACTATGTCCCCTTTTCAGATAATAACATCTATTTGAAGTCGTGGTGATTGAAGATGAAATGCCCAATTTGTAGTTGTAATTCTAGTTTCTTAGAAAGAATACTACAGCTTACAAGTACTTGAACAATTTTTAGAATATTACTTCAGTCCCTTTATTATTTATTGAGACTTTGTCCATAACCAATCACCATGGGCATACCTAAATATAAGATTGAATGCCAAATGAGCATTTTATCCAGTACATTCTATTGGCAATCTGTTAAAGAAAAAGCTACGTGGGCCAAAGATTTGGAAGAAATCTTCACGGAGAAAAGTAGGCTTTGATCTAGAAGGATGGGTTGAATGTATATAAACAGGTGAATGCAGTTCTCACTATTAATAATACTGATGATTGAAGGGAGAAGTGATGGCAGTCAGTGATTGGAGTGAGCCTACGAAGATTAATGGCTGAGATATAATACCTTTAAGATTAGATTAAATTCTGCAAGAATGATGAATAACAATTGTATATAACTTTAAGATGATTGTTACTCGTCTACTGTCATTTGGTACTGGGTGATTCTGTTGGTTAATACGTGTGTCTGCTAGAAGTCAGACCATGTTTTGTTCCTGTCCCAGGTCATAGACCGCACTTACTGTCTCAGAAATGTATTCCGCTTGTCATTAGCTTGTGGACTTACTGAGATATTAAAATCAGGAAATACACCTGGAAAGGAGGCAGGGGTTAGATCCTAGAAGATGTTTTATGCTAGGGAGTTCTACATGGTTTTGGTATCATTCAGTATGTGTACAATTCTATCCTAAAGCTAAATCTTAAACATTTTGAGGGAGGAACTCTAGTTCCTTTTGTCTTTCCCTCCCCAGCCCTCTCTCTCTTCCACAGTGTTCTCTTTTTTCCTTTTTTTTTTTTTTTTTTAAGGCGTATTACTTGGAGACCTTTTTATATCCATTGCCTTTTATATCTAATGGCAAATAAGAACTGTTTTATGAGTAATGAAAGCATACATTTTAGAGTTATTGTAAAGCCACAGAATAGAATTTACATGGCTTTTAAATCTTGAATGAGTATAACAGGTAATAGTTTCTTATAAAGAAACTTTTCCGTTTTATGATTGGTTTTAATTTTTTTTCATTAATATGTATGACAGACAGAATGTGATATAAATTTCTGATTTGAAGATAATTGATGATTTGCATCTTCACTTATCTTAAAATGATCCTTTGTAGTCCTAAATAAAGCCAGATATATAGGCTTGATTATATAATGCTGCAGTTTGAAAAGTTAGAAAACTTTGCACAGCAGATAGACAGAATTAGTTCATCCTTTTACTGTGCTTCATTATCCAAGATCCCACACCCTGTTGAACCTATTTAATTTTAGAAAACTATATTTGCATTAAAAACTTTCATATTGTCAACATGAGCGAGATACTATTGAGTTGTTTCATTAGATATGTAAACATTTACTTCATCATTTATAACTTAAAATACATCTTAATGGATGATATTTATGGAAAAATTTGATATACTTTCTTATGTTTATAGCTCCTAATGAGAATACAATTTGTTTATCCATTCAATACTTGATAGATCTTTAGGTTGTTTCCAGTTTTTGTCTTTTATGAATAAAGGGCCATGAATGTTTCAGTATGAATCTTTGGGTTGACGTATGTTTCTATTTTTCTTGGGTAAAGTCCAAGGAGTGGGATTATTGGGTCATATGGCAAGTGTATGTTTAACTTAATAAGAAACTTTCAGAGTGGCTGTGCTTACTATTTTACATTCTCACCAGCAATTCAGAAGAGTTCCAGTTGTTCCATGTCCTTGCCAACATTTGGTACTGTTATTATGAATTATAATGTATAATTTTCATTCATGGAATTTAGTTAGTGGTGTCCTATTATAATTTCAATTTGCATTTTCCTGATAACTAAAGATCTGAAGTACCCATTCATGACATTTCTTTAGATCCTTTATGTTCAAGTTTTTACCAATTTTGAAAACTTGGATATTTTCTTTTTTTAGTATGATTTATGGGTGTTCTTTATATATTCTACATAAGGATCCTTTGTCAGATACATGTATTGCAGATATTGTTTCCCAGTTTGTGGCTTGCCTATATATTTTTGATAGGGGTAAAAGTTTTTAATTTTGATGAAATCTACTTTACTTTTTTTTTCTTTTGTGGTTAGTACATTTTTGCCTTACAATATATTTGCCACTCTCAAGATCATGACATAGTTTCTATTTTTTTCCTTCTAGAAGTTCTTTATGTCCAGATAATACATTTAAAACTATGATAAAGCTACATTTAATTTTTCTATAAGGAGTAAAATAGGAATTTATTTTTCATTTGGATGGTGACAGTTCTGGCAATATTGATTAAAATTACATTTTTTTCTTTATTGAATTCAACTGGTATCTTAGAAAAAAATAAATTAACCTTTATGTTTGAGTCTGTATCTCTCTATTCTATTCCTTATATCTATATTAGTCCTCCCTTATCCATGGGGGAAATGTTCAAGACACCCAGTGGGTGCCTGAAACCATGGTCAGTACTGAGCCCTATATAGACTATGTTTTTTCCCTATACATACCTATTATCAAGTTTAATTTATAAATTAAGAGATTAAAAATAACTAATCTCTTACCTTAAAGGTAGAGTACCTTTAACAGTGTACTCTAATAAACGTTATGTGTATGTGGTCTCTCTCAGAATATCTTAATATTTTTAGACTATGGTTGACTGTGGGTAATTGAAACCTCAGAAAGTGAAATTGTAGATATTTGTAGCTTTATGACAAGTCTTAAAATCAGAGTGTATATGTCTTTTAACTTTCCATTTATTTCAAGATTGTTTTGAGCATTCTAGATCTTTTGCAGTTCCATATGAAACTTAGAAACAGCTTGTCAATTTCTTCAAAAGAATGTACTGATATTTGATTGGGCGTGGGAGGAATCTTTAGATCAGCTTTGGGATATCTTAAAAATATTGAACTTTCCAATCCATAAACTTGGTGTATCTCTCCATTTATTTGTATCTTCTCTATGTCTCTCCACAGTGTTTTATAATTTTCAATGTAGAGATCTTTCACGTATTTCCTTAGATTATTCTCAATTGTCTGAGTTTTGATGCTATTATAAATTATGCTATTACTTTATCATTTATACTTTATTTTTTAAAAATTAATGGTATTTTTTAAAGCTTTAGTTTCCACTCATTTGTACACCACTGCCTTCATATGTTTTGGATGTAGGAGCAAGACTTACTCTAATGTTGGAATTGGAATTGGAACACTGCTAAAGATCAGGACATTTCTTTACATTGTACTGCCTAGTTGTCAAACTGAGAGATCTCATCGGCTTTGTAGCCCTGTTGTCAACTTTTTGTGTTGCTGGGGAGTTTTTTTAGTACCTTAATCCAACACTTGGCTTTCTACACCTCAGCAGTTCTCTTTTTATTCTGCCACCCTGAACTCTGGAGGGTCTCAGAAGGGTTCCTCTCAGCTCTTCTGCCTTTTTTATGATGAGTGAACTTATTGGTGATGTGTTTATAATATGTGACTTTGGGAAGTTCAGATAATATCCTTATATTTGTTTTTGCATCATCCAAATTCATCTTGTTTACTTTTCAACCAAGAGATTTGGGTAATGTCATCAATGCATTTAAAATCATAACGTCAGTTGCATGGTGGAAAACAGAGTTTGTTGAACCATTAGCCTCAGACAAGTGATAGATATTGTAGTTTGATGACTGGTTAAATCTAGTTGTGTGGCTGTTTGAATTATGAACTTTATAGCTGGTATAGTAGGGAGAGTGTGCTGTTTGAGCAACTCACATTTCGACATTGTACAGGGAACAGAACTCTCAGGATGGTGGATGTTTACTATAACAATTATAGTTAATTTTTATCATTAACTTCATTGGCTCATTTCAAAGCAGATTTTTTCATGCTACTTTAAACTGATTTTGTATATTGTTCTTTTTTTTCCTTTTTTTTTGTGTTGGAGTCTCACTCTGTTGCCCAGGCTGGAGTGCAGTGGCATGCTCACGGCCACTGCAGCCTTGACCTGCTGGGCTCTGGCGATCCCTCTGCCTCAGCCTTCCAAGTAGCTGGAACTACAGGCACGCTCTACCATGCCTAGCTAATTTTTGATTTATTGTAGAGATGAGGTCTTACCATGTTGCCCAGGCTGGTCTCGAACCAGCAGACTCAGGCAATCCACTCACCTCGGCCTCCCAAAGTGCTGGGATTACAGGTTGAGCCACCAAGCCCAGCTGTATATTATTGTTCTTAAAAGATTTCTAAAGACAGTCACAGCATTTGGGATTTATCCTAACTATATCTTAAACCCTTATAAGCCTTTATATGCCTCTGTGTAATAGTTTTTCTCCCTCCCCTTCTCCTTCTCCTTCCCTTCCTCTCCCTTCCCTCCTTCTTTCCTCCTCTCTCTTTCTCTCTCCTCCCTCTTCCCCCCCCAAGGCTGGACTTGAACTACTGGGCTCAAGCTATCCTCCTGCCTCTGTCTTCTGAGTAGCTGGGACTATAGGCAAATGGCACTGAGCCTGTCTTCTGTAATAGTTTCATAATGCAACAATTTCTGATTAAAACAGTATGATTCTTGAAGTATTTAGGTTCCTCAGATAGCAAAAAGATTATTGAGGGGTGGGCACCTTTTCTAAATGGAACTAGTGAGTAGTGTGCTGACCAGGAAGACTTCGGCTGGCCCCTGGTAACAGCTGGAACTTGTTAACTGAAAGTAGGTGCTCAATTGTATTATGCTCTTTAATGTGGTCTTCTTAACTTACTTGCTGTAATTAGGTTGGGAGGAAAGGATTTCTTGAGAATTTTCTTCTTTTACAGAAGTATAAGGTTACTCACATTCTGTGATTTTTATTCACTTAGGAAAAAAGTCAGTGCAATCAAAGTCTAGATAGCTTTGAAGAGAAGTACTTAATTTCTCTGCTAAAATATATGAAAATAGTCATGTCCTTTTTCATTCTTTTCCAAGGCAGGGAGAGAAACTTTAGAAATCAAATTTAGAAACTGAGTATAATTTGGTAATTTGGTTTCTCTTTCAGCATCCATGTGAGGTCTTCTGACTGACTATTTTCACTTATGGGGGGAAGTGTGAGTCTAATGTACCCAGGTTGGCAATTAGAGAACTGGTGCTGAGTCAAGCAAGGAGTCAATCTAGGCTTCTCCATTTCCTTTGCTTGACCTTGAAGAAGTTACCTAACCTCTTTGAGACTCAGTTTCTCCATTGCTAAAATGGATCTCAGATTACTGTTAGCCTCTCAGGATTATTGAATAATTGTATTTGAGAGGATTTGTACAGCTGGTGAAAAAAAGAACATTTTACAATCTTTGCTATATAACTATTTATGATAGAAAGGGTAAGTTCCAACGTGACCTTAATTGTTCCATAGTTGCCTTTCTTGACTTTTCTGACCATCTGGCTATGAATAGTTATTTCCTGGCCATTTTTTCTTAGATGCTTTCATTCACTTTAACTGTTTAGTGAATGAGTGTCAAATCAGTTGTGCCCGTCCATAGTCCATACTGAGTTAAACTCTGTTGAAAATTAAAAATTGCTTGCCACTGCTAAAAGGACAAATCAACTTTTGTGAAACATTTTCCTTAGCTTAGAATTTTAGCTTAGTATTGATGTAATGATTTTCTTGATTAAAACAATTTTTAATATTTTTTCAAACATTTGTAACTTCCATATAAAAACATTCATTTTCGGAATCTATGTTTTCTCAAGAATAGACTTTTGACATTTAGAAGTTTTCAGTTACATGTCATTTTGGAATTAAAAGTAAATTATAAAGCAAGTATGGCTGTATCTCTTTTGTTCTTAATTTAGTGAAATAGAACATAATAGTAAATCGATTATTGACATTATTTGCTGGTACTATTTTCTGATGGCTTTCCTAATTCAGCCTGCAGAAAAGAAGTCTGCAGAAAAGAATTTTAACGCAGCTTAAAAAAACAGAAAACAGAAGAAATAGCCAGGCAGCTCACACTATAAATTGTGTTTTAAATAATTTTGAATAATTTTCTATTATTAAGGGAATTCCTTAGATTAGAGGGGATTGCTTATCAATTGACACTGTTTTTTTTTTGTTGATTGAATCTGTTCTGTTGCTTTATGTTTTGCTTTGACAAGTTAAAAACTATCAATGTCTTTCCTTTAATCCTGTCCTCCATAGTTTCTCCTATTCCGTTAAATGGCACCAGCATTCACTGTTACTCAGGCCAAAACCTTGGAAGTCAACCTGGACTTCTCTCTTTCTCTTACAGTTCAGTCAATCCATCAGCAAATCCTGCCAGCCATCACTTCAGAACGTATGCGGATTCTGCCGACTACTTCCCGTTTCATCCACAGTACCATCATCTCTCACCTGTCTTTTTTTGGTAGAAACCTAGCTGGCTTCCTTTACAGCCAGTTCTCCATGAAATAGCTGGAGTGAACTTAAGGCCAGTTCCTCTGCTTTAGCCTGTCGGTGGCTTCCCATCACACTGAGAATAACATGGCAAATCTCCACCATGGTTCAAACTGCAGGCACTCCATGATCTGCCCTTGTCTGTCACCTGCTTCTCCTGTGGCTTTCTCCCCCCTTGTGTCTCCTTGTTGGCTCTGCCCTTGCATTGGTGGCACACACCTGTACTTTACTTCCGTTGCTAGTGCCTTTGTCCATGGCTCCTTCCCAGATACTCCAAGCCTCACCCTTTCAGCTCCGCCAAAGATGCCTCTTCTGAGAAGCCTTCCCCGGCTTTCTCTGAGAACCTCACCCTCTCCTCATTTTTGTCTGTTACATTTTTCTTCATAGTACTTACCACCATCTGAATTTGAACAGTCTATTTAGTGATTTTTTTCATCTTTTGGGTTTCTAGTTTTTAAACTGCACACTTCTCGAGGGAAGGGAGCTGGCCTTTTCATCATTATTTACCCAGTGCCTAGAACAGAACTTGGCATGGAATGAATACATGGTGACTGTCTCATACAGTGAGGATATTATTCCTGTTTGTCTGATGACAGGAAGTAAAATTATGTAGATTCTTCAGGACATATGCATTAGTTTCCCAGTGAGATGCCCACTTCCAATAAATGTGAGGATATATTGTTGAATATGCATTTTGAAATTCAATTCCTACCATTATTCTTTGACAAGAATGTACAGTTTACAGTTGACATGGAGGAAGCTGCTCATTAGCAGTTTGCTGGTCCTCTAAGCTCTTGTGTACTCAGCCTCCCTCGCTGCCACAGAGGCAGCCGTGACTGGGCTGGGGGGTAAGAGGAGCCTTATCCACCCCAGCAGGCAGGGTCTGGAATTAGTTTTGCTGTCCTAAATCAGGTATCCTGGGATGAGAGGAGACACCAGTCTCCCCACTGAGCTGTAAACCAATAACCTGTCTTAATGTACATCCACTCTATAAAACGAAGTTCTATTCTCACGCCTGGTTTTTATTCCAGTTCTTTGTCAGATCTGGGACCCAAGCCTAACCCCCACTGCATTTGGAAGAGGCCAATTATATATCCTATTAGATGCTATCGCTTTCTTTACAACTCCTTTATCCCTACTTTACTTCAAGTGGCATCTAGTTGGGGTCATCTAGACCAGTGACCAGGTACTATATGCTATCGCCTCCCTGTAGTGAATATTGTCACTGTTGCCTAGAGTCTACTTGCCCTTAGGACCTCCGGACCACATCCCTAAATATTGGACCTAGTTCAGATTAGATTTCAGTTTACCATAATCTTTTATATATTATGTGCATTTTCAAGCTTTAAGCTCTGCAAATAATTTTCCTAAATCAGATGATCACATCCAGCCTAGGAATAGTTTCATTTATATCCACAAGGTGTAAAAGTCTCTTCTTGAAGACCTAATTTCATTTACATTCCCCAAAGGCTGCTTCTTTAGTGCTTAAAAAGATTCAAAACCAAGAAACTCTTGATAGCAGGGGTACTTGCCAGTTTGCAGTAGTTGAGCAAATCTGTTGCATTTTGTGGTTATGTAACAAGACTTATTGCTAAAACTTGAACATTCATGATTCCTTTGTTGTTTTTCAGTAACCAGGTCAGGAGGAAAACAAACCCAAATAAATAGTGCTTAAAATATTTGTTAGTTGACATAGCTTTTTTTCCCTGGAAGGAAGTGTTCTTATTTACCTGTGCCTAACTTGCCTCATGAATATTCAACTGTCAACAGAGCTGTTATCCAGTATCCATTGACATGAACTTCTTAGTAGCATTTTGCTGGCTACTATTTGATTCATGAAGTATGTAGAAGTATTTATGGTATTTTATATTTTATTTTATTCTTGACTTTTGAAACATAATAGAAGTATTGATAACTTTTTCCCAGATTTTCACAGATGAGTTTATTTAGTTTTTTTCATATTTCTTGAAAGCAAATGATTTCAGAATTTGACTGCATACAGATTTTTAGTATGATTTTTACAAAGCAAACTGCAAAAAATTATGAATGACTTAAAAACAGTTTGAAAACATTTTACACATTAATGTATATACAATACCTGTTCCTCTTAGTTTGTTATTAATGCCATTGATTATAACTTGTTGTGTGGATGCTTTAAAAAAAGGACAGTTCTCTTTCTTGGATGTCTTCCTTCAAAGACTGTGCTGTTACTCAACAAAAATAGCATTCAAGAAGTATATTTGGTTATATAAGAGCAAAATAGAAAAACTAGTAATAACAGTAAACACATATATTGGCACTTTACATATATTTATTTAATCCTTACAGCAAGTAGTTAGTAGTCAATCCCATATCACTTCAATCTCTCAAATATGGAAACTCTGCTTCTGGAGGTAAAGTTACTCCTGCAGTCTCATATTTAGTATTTGGCACAGTTGGGAAGTAAACCCAGGCAGAGTGACTCCACAGTTCAAGCTATTCACTACCTCACATTGTTAATTTCTGTCATGTTTTGGTAAAGACAACAAACTGAACTGCCTGTTGTCCTAGCACCTGGCATTCTTTCTTCACTGATTCTAAGTGCCACCAGTTTCAAATACTGAGTTATACACGCTCAATGTTTTCTGGTCTATCTCTGTGCCATTGATCTACCTGTCTATATTAGCCCAACATGAAATGTTGTAATAACTTTTTATTCCTTTTAGAAATAGAGTATGAATAGAGTGGGAAAGGAAAGAAACAAAATTATAGACCAAGGAATGGGTGGTATATTGAACGAAGGGGGTAAAAGATATATTTGATCATGAGAGAAGGAGGGAAGGGGATATGGTAAGTCAGCAGGGGCAATAGGGTATTGACATACATTTTAAATCATATGTGTTAGCCGGGCTCGGTGGCTCAGCCTGTAATCCCGTGCCTTGGGAGGATGAGGTGAGTGGATTGCCTGAGCCCGCGGGTTCGAGACCTGCCTGGGCAGGTGAAACCTCATCTCTACAATAAATCAAAAAAAAAAAAAATTAGCCGGGCGTGGTAGCACGCGCCTGTAGTTCCGGCTACTTGGAAGGCTGAGGCGGAAGGATCGCCGGATCCCAGCAGGTCGAGGCTGCGGTGGCCGGGAGCGGCCACTACACTCCAGTCTGGGCGACGGAGTGAGACGCCAAATCAAAAAAAAAAAAAAAAAAAATCATATGTGTTTTAAGGATGAAAGTGGCTAATTTTAGAGGCCAAGTGTGAAAAGAAAGAGAAAAGAGGTAAATGCATTTCTCAGGCCTAAGAACTTGGAGACGGGGAGTAAGCTTCTAGTATGTCCTAGTTCTGTCTATGTGTTGAGAGCGG
>CAUYQG010043610.1:0-18293 GCA_963574415.1 Tarsius wallacei | reverse complement strand
TTTTTTTGTCCCTCTACCCTTTCTCTTTCTCCCCCTTCTGGGTCTCCAGTATCCATTATATCATCCTCTGTGCCTTTGCAGATTCTTAGTTTAGCTCCCACTTATAAGTGAGAACATGCAGTATTTGGTTTTCTGTTCCTGCATTAGTTCACTTAAGATGATGTTCTCCAATTCCATCCAAGTTACTGCAAAAGATATTATTTCATTCTTTTTTTGTGGCTGTGAAGTATTCCACAGTATATATATAGATATATATTTTTTCATTATCCACTGATCGGCTGATGGGCATTTAGGTTGATTCCACATCTTTGCAGTTGTGAACTGTGTTGTGATGAACATTTGGGTACTGGTGTGTTTTATTTTTATTTTATTTTTATTTTTTTTGAGTTGGAGTCTCACTCTGTCGCCCAGACTGGAGTGCAGTGGCCACTCCCGGCCATCGCAGTCTTGACCTGCTGGGCTCCGGCGATCCTTCCGCCTCAGCCTTCCAAGTAGCTGGAACTACAGGCGCGTGCTACCACACCCAGCTAATTTTTTGATTTATTGTAGAGATGAGGTCTCACCAAGTTGCCCAGGCGGGTCTCGAACCCACGGGCTCAGGCAATCCACTCACCTCAGCCTCCCAAGGCGTGGGATTACAGGCTGAGCCACCGAGCCCGGCTGACTGGTGTCTTTTTTATATAATGACCTTCCTTTGGGTAGATACCTAGTAGTGTGATTACTGGATCAAATGGTGGATCTACTTTTAGTTAGAAATAAGATATGTAAATGGCCATAAACATGTGAAAAAAAGGCTCAATATCACTAATCGTCAGGGAAATACAAATTAAAACCACAATGAGATACCACTCAGAATGGCCATTATTTAAAAAAAAAAAAAAAAGATGTTGGCGTGGTTGCAGAGAAAAGGGAATACTTCACTATTGGTGGGAATGTAAATCATTGCAACCTCTATGGAAATTGGTATGGAGATTTTTCCCCCAAAGACTTTTGAAGATGACTGCTTTTATTTGTACAATAAGCAGAGAAGTAGTTAGAGGGGGCAACTCAGGGGAGGTGGGGAGAGGGTAGGGAAGCACTGAATTGCTCTGAGGTCAACTTCTGGCTCACTGGCCAACGGGCTGTACATTCTCTGGCAAATCAATTGTGTTTTCTGAGTCTCAATGTTCTCAAATCCCAGAGGGTTAGACTAGATTAAATCTGTGGAACTTTCTGGCTATGATAATTCTAAGAGACTTGAGCAGGAGTCACTTGAATACAGAAAAGTGATAGAAGAGATCCTTCTGGTTGGTGCAAGGCCAGGTCTGAGAACCTGTTGACTGAGTTGCAGATAACCCCGCCCCCCGCCCCCAGCACACGTTGGTTTGTAGAAGTGAGTGCAAATAGAGCAAGGCCCAATTATCAAACAATTCTGGGTTGAGAGCGGCATGAGAGAACAATTAATTAGTCAGAAACTCCTTTCTAGTACTCTTATCACACAGTTAAATTGCAACTCACAAGACATAGCTATTAGTGAGGACACTCTAGGCCATTATGCCATTTGAGAAGTTGTGCTAAAAAAGTCAAAGGTGGCTGGGTGTGGTGGCTCACACCTGTAATCCCAGCACTTTGGGAGGCTGAGGCAGGAGGATTACTTGAGGCCAGGAGCTCAAGATGACAGTGGGCTATTCTAGCCACTGAACCCCAGCCTGGGATATAGAGCAAGACCCTGTCTCAAACAAAACAAAATAAAACAAAACAAACAAACAAGTGAGGGGCGGATGAAGGGTTCAGCAGTGAGTGTTCTTTGTGATGGGTAGAGAAGCTGGATGACACATCTGTTCACCCACAGATCCCTTATCACAGCTCAGCAATTCTCACTGGTTCTACCTTCAGTGCCGTGGGTCCTGATGAGTTTCTGGCATCTACAAAAAGCCCGTGGGTACCACCTTCCTGCTTATCTCACCTCCCACACAGGAAAAAAAGGGAACCAGCTGGGTTAGCCCCAAACCTGGGTGAAACTTGGTTCTGTGCCAAGGCAAGCTTCAACAGACCAGCCTGACAAGGCTGTAGGCACTGCCTTGTCAGAGTTGTCATTAGGACTTTCTGGAAAACGTAAGCTGTATGTAAGACAATGAGGGACCGACCCTACAGGCTGCGAGCTCATACCTGAAGACTCATACCACAAAGGGTACCTCTTTAGATGCCGAAACCTCAGGGCACAGCCACGTAAGCAATTTCCACCTCCACTCTATATAAAGACAGAATTGTCCCCATGGAGTCAGAGCTCCAATCCAGCTTAGGGAATGACAAGGGCAAGGGCTTCTGATCTTGGCTTTCTGCCTTGGCAATGAAATGTGATGTCAAGGGGAGGCAGGTGATGAGCAGCACCTGGTCATGTTAAAAATATAGGAGAGGCCAGGCTCGGTGGCTCAGCCTGTAATCCCAGCACTTTGGGAGGCTGAGGAGACTGGATTGCCTGAGCCCGCGGGTTCGAGACCAACACAGGCAACTTGGCGAGACCTCATCTCTACAATAAATAAAAACTTAGCTGGGCATGGTAGCATGCACCTGTAGTTCCGGCTACTTGGAAGGCTGAGGTGGAGGGATTGCCAGAGCCCAGCAGGTCGACACTGGGGTGGCCGTGACCATGCCACTGCACTCCAGCCTGAGCAACAGAGTGAGACTCCAGCTCAAAAAATATATATAGAAGAACATTGACATGTTTAAAATTTTTAGCCATTTTGCTAGTCTTTTCCGCTTGAAATTTCTACCTGTGGCTGTCATGGTGTTCTCCGTTTCTAAGAAAGTTTCTGTTCTAAGGGAAATCAATGTAATGGTGGGAGCTAAGGAAAAGGAAGTTTGTTACTAAGGCTGCCAATCAGAACAACCTGGGTTAAAGTAAACAACCTGTGACTCAACAGCAGCTGAGTTTTTTACTAATAGATTTGTTTACACAAGAAAAATGACACAGTTTAAGTAATCAATTTAGTTCTGTCAGTTAAAAAAGAATGACTTAAGACACATTAATTGTCTTAGAGATAGTTGTCCTTAGAGATGTCATTGGATTATGAGCCAATAAGATCTCTATATTTATAATATAATATTACAAATAGTATAAACAATATTTATAAACTCAAATAGTAAGAAAGAGAAGGGAAGAGATGAAGCCTTAGATTTCATTCATTTGGTAAAAGTCCATGGCCAACCTGTGAGTAAGGCATTGGGAAACTGAGGAGGAAGAAAAAAAGGTTCTTTAATCTAGGCTTTGAAGCAGACACTCTGGATTCAAATTTTGACCCTGCCATTAACCTTCTGTATGACTTTGGGCAAGCTGCTCTGGGTTTCGGTCTACTTATTTGCAAAACAAAGATGAGTATAATACTTGGTCCATAGAGTCGGTAAAAGGAATTTGATAAGATATTTTTATAAAGTACTAAGGCAGTAAGCAAAAATGGTTATGCTGAGAAAAAAACTAAGCTAAACTAAGTTTATTCTAGGTTTCTGTAGGTACCTTCTTTCAATAAGGTCCTAAGACAGTAAGAACAAAACAATATTCCTTTATCACAATTCCTGACCTCAAGGAACTTACCATGCAGTGGGGTAGCTGATGCGTAAACAAATGACTAAAGTAGGATAAGATGGTCAGTGCAGTGTACAAAGTGAGGTGGGTGTGTGGGGGGCGTTGTGGAATTGCTATCTTGGGAGTCAGGGAAAGTGTCAAGGGAAGAACACTTAGTTGCATTTAAAGAAGTAGGAGCTCACCAGTCAACCAGCCCTCCCTCCCTTCTTCCTTTCCTCTTTTCTTTCTTCTTTCTTCCTTCCCTCCCTCCTTCTCTTCTTCTCTTCCTCCCTGCCAGTCATCCATCTACCCATCTACTGACTTATTTAATGGGCATCACCCTTCTGTCAGATAATGTTTTAGGTATCGGGCACAGGACAGCCCCCGTCACAGGCTTACATTCTTGCAACGGGTGACAGACCACAGACATGTATACAAACATGTAAGAATTCCATATAGTGAGGGGACAAGAGTCATGAAGAACTAAACCAGGGCTAGGGGACAGAAGATGACCTGGGGTTTGGGCAGGTGGAAGCAACTTCAGCTAAATGACGTAGGGGAGGGTCTCCAAGGCGTAACAGGCAGAATGAATAATGAGAAGGAGGCCGAGAGCTGGGGAAAGAATACTCAAGTTTGATGGAACAGCGAGTGCGAAGCTCTGAGACGGACAGAGTAAGTGCTCGAGGAGCAGAAAGAAGGCCAGCGGGGCCGGAATTGAGTGAGGGGGAAGAGGCAGGTGCCCAGACCCTCAATCACAGAGGACCGTGTTAGGCAAGGGAAGGCATTTCAATAGGTTTTTACAAATTGTGAAGTTGAAAGGCAAAACGAAATCCCAGTCGAGCACACTTTTTTCTTATGTTTTAAAACTCTTAACAAAACACAAAGGAAACCTGCACATTCACAACCGCCCACCCTCTTAGACCCTAAACTTTGTTATGTGAAAGCCAATAACATCTTCTTTCATCTGTGGCCAGAACAGATACATTTGGCATCCTAATCAAGCTGCCATAACAAAGCAGAAAGCTCGGCTTAAACTCTGTTGGAGGATGTTCTAAACTTTGAAAAACACATTTCTCTATCTTTTCAAGTATGTTTATTTGGACAAGGTATACGGATATAAGCATGGATGCAAGGGGCCAGCTGCACAGAACTGACAACAATTGAACATAATTATTATTTAGCAGTAAGGAAAGATAAAAGCAGTCTTAAGCGTAAGCAAGTACTTCTGCTTCATCTAAAGTTTATGAGCAAAACAACATGGCCTCAGTGTGAGCCAGCAATGCTGAGGAGGACACAAACACGTATTTGCCAAAAACATTCCAGGCTTGGCAGACAATAAAAGCAGCAGGGTTTGTTTCCTCTTTTATTGGAGCCCCTGCCCCCCAAGGCCACAACCTTAAGCCTCTTCAGCTTAAGACACAAGTGGGCTGAAGCGGAAGGATCGCTGGAGCCCAGCAGGTCGAGGCTGCGGTGGCCGGGAGCAGCCACTGCACTCCAGTCTGGGCGACAGAGTGAGACTGCAACTCAAAAAAAAAAAAAAAAGACACAAGTGAAAGCTCCCATTCACGGACTACCAGGGCTCCACTTAAACACACGGAGCTGGGGTTGGTTTGTGAACTAAGCCAGGAGACCGAGATGATCTTTGGCTTCTTTCTCTCTCACTGCAGCATCTTTTCATCCTGCAGAGCCCAGGAAAGTTCCAGTTTCAAGTCATCTGCCTCATCTGCACCCCCTATGTCCTGAAGCTGAATTCAGAGAGCAGCACCATTCTGACTGCTCACCCAGGAGGCCTTTTTACTAGGACACATGGAGATCAACAGGTGGTGTTTCTTCAATGCTGATCATAGCTCTTTCTTTTGACTGGAAAATTTTCTTAAAAACAAAGAGGTTGTAAATGCTTTGCCTTTGGATCAAGTCCTATGGTTAGTATGCTCTTTATCTTAATGAAGCCTTGAGGCCGTGTTAGCCTGTGGGCTTTTAAATAAGAACAGAACTTTAATTTCTGCGCTTCATGAAGATATTTGAGAAAGCTTCCCCTTCTCTCCCTCCTAAACTCTATAACCCACAGACCCACTTTTCCTGCATCCTAAAAAGAGTCCTCTGGTATCTGGTAGCCCCTCAAACATTAAAACCTACTTGATGGAAACTGGATGTGTGCCCTTAAACACACACACAGACAGAGAGACAGACAGAGAGAGAGACAGAGGGAGAGAGAAGGGAGGGAGGAAGGGAGGGGGAGAAAAAGGGGGAGGGAGGGAGGAAGGGAGGGAGAGAGAGACAGAAAGAAAGAGAGAGAGAGGAGAGAATAGGCTACATTGGACCATGGACATGGATGGGACACAGGTTGCAGACATGCGAACTCTCTACAGACCAAGTGTCTGCCTTTCCCTGGAAATCATTGTCATTCATTTGTCTATTCACTAATTACTGAGCAAACAGTATGTATAGGTGCTGTGCTTCACCCTGGAAAAAAATGGACCTCAAATACATTCTTAGGTCTAGTGACTGAGGGGGTGAATTTTAACAATGAAGAAATGTTTCTAAGAGAGCACATAGTGTATGACGCATTGGAACCTCCAGGTGGAGGTAAACAGAAGATTTGCTTTGCAAACAAAAGCAGAAAACATAACTCTTTGATAACACCATGGGCCAGTCCAACCCCATCACCAAAAAAGGACTCCAACAAGTAAAGGTGTTTCCCGATATGTTCAGCCAATGCCAAATGTAGTCCCTGCCCCCACTGGGCTTGGGAGAATCTCTTTTACGAGTGGTGTGTCTCACCCTGCTTGGGTGGCAGCTCCTAGAAGTTATGGCACTCAATGCAAAGTACTATGTTCTTGGAGAAACACCAAGAAAAAGGGACATACACAACCACATCCATTTTGTAATCTGTAAACCTTTGAGAGCAAACAAGCAGCAGCATATGCTAAAGGTATAAAAAAAAATTTAAATGGAAAAAAAAAATTCCAGTCATTGACTTCATCGTTATCTGCGAATCAGAAAAAGACTGACTATTCTATGGCACTGACAAAGCAACAAGGTCCAATTCCTATAAAATCAGAACAGTTTGAGACCCTGTCTCTCTCTCTCTCTCTCTCTCTCTCTCTCTCTCTCTGCATGTGTGTGTGTGTGTGTGTGTGTGTGTTTAAGGGCACATCCAGTTCCCATTAAGTAGGTTTTAGTGTTTGAGGGGATACCATAGGACTCTTTTAAGGATGCAGGAAAAGTGGGTTTGTGGGTTATAGAATTTAGGAGGGAGAGAAGGGGAAACTTTATCAAAGGGGGAAAAGAAAAGAGAAATAACAGCATTCATCTGCAAATTCCAGAAGAAAAAACCAAATAGGTGTGCCTAAGTTTACTCAGAGTCCACATATCAAAAAATCTATATTTACAGATGGGATAAGTTATGGGCAATTATTTGCTTTATAAAATGAGTCATTATATACATTTTTTCAAGTAGTATATTCCAGGAATGCACTTAAGACAGGATTCAATTTAGGGAAGCATGACTTCTATACAATTTACATAAGTATTTTAAAGTAAAGCCCTTATGGTAAAAGAAACAGAAGAATGTATATAACCAGAACAGTCCTTGAATCTGCTCCCGTCTCTCAAGATGCAATTTCAAACAAAAACAAAACAAAATAATAACCAAATGGTCAGGCCAAAATATTTGTCCCGTCACTGTTCCTTGGACTCAGCCATGGCTCCCTTGGATTTCAGCCTCCTTACAGCCCTCCCCTCCTCATTTGCAGCTCCTAAAGTAGTTTCCCTATAGCTATGTTGCCCCGCAGGGAACATTTGGCAATGCCTACAGATGTTTTTTGGTTGTCACAGCTGGGGAGGGAGTGCTACTATCATCTTTTGGGTAGAAATCAATGATGTTGCTAAACATCCCATCGGTCAGTCCCCTATGACAAAGAATTATCCTATCCAAAATGTCAAGAGTGCTGAGGTTGGGAAAGTGCTGAGTACTTCCTTTCTATCCTTTTAGATGAGCTATTGCTTAATTGAAGGGAAATCCCGGCAGACTTCTATTGTCATGATATAATATTCCTGAGCCTGATGGATAAGCCACTGACTCAAGGGTTAGACTCAATGACACATGAAAATGCTTAAGCAACCCACTTGAAAACTTTTGGGCAAGACATTCATTCAAAGTTCCATAAGAAGGAACTTGGCAAGGCCTCCCACTTAGTCTTAAAAAGCCTTCTCAAAAGTTAATTTATGCCAATGAGCCATGGCAAATTCACCTATTCTACAGGCACACAGTGACTCAACAAGCCTTTTGATCCATTATAGAACAGCAACAATTACATTTTAATTAGTTATTTTTCACTTACTTGTCAGAACCTGTTTGGACAATCTAAATAATTTCACATCCTCTTAACATTCCTCATGAGACCATCTCAGAGAAAGCAGGCTCAACTTTCTTTTAAATCTCCAATCTCCGTTAAGTGACAGACGACTCGGCTATAGACAACACACTCCTGCTGGGTTTTGGCCAAACTCACTTTTTTCCCCCCAAACATCATAAATCTGTTTCTTTTATAGTTGAGATAATTTTGTCTCATTTCTTCTTTAGTGCTGGCACAACACACTTCAAAACTTTAAAAAAAAAGAAAAAACTTCAGAGCATGGTTTAATAACTAGGTCTTTAGTAAACTTATTTTCATTATAAAGTCCAGAATCTCTAGATTTCTTTCATTGCATGCCAAAGGCGATAAGAGAGGTAGCTGCCAAGTTCTTTCAACCTATAGCTGCAACAAAGTATGAGTAATACTCAAACATTTTGCTTTCTTATTTTCATTCATTGGGAACGTCTTAGAGGGAAAAAAAAAACTCATACATTTATTTTAACAGATAAATCTATCAATCCCCCGTGCCACTTCTACCATCAAATCCCCTAACATGACTCTGAAGTCCTTTAGTCTCAAATATAAATTTCACAGAGTTCTACAAACCACAGATGAGACAAAACAAACCCAAAGTCTCAAACCACACTCTCCTTTCAGGCTTGGGGGTAGCAGTCTGAAAAAACACAAACCTTGTTTCAAAGGTCAATGCACTATACCTTTCAATAAAATAATCAGCCTTTCTTGCTCTTTACTCTAGTTCTGTGTAATGAACAAAAGCTCCATAGTTCATTTTGTAGCATCAGGAAAACAAAACATTTATATAAAGTGTATTTCAGGGCAATGCAAGTAGACTCTGTCGCCAGCTTCAGCGACCACATATGGAGGACCCAAGCAGCCTCCAACCTCACTATGGAAGCCAGAAATCTCACATCTGTCTTGCAATGCAAAGGACACAGGATACCTTGTGCAATGCCTGCTTTACCTTAGGCCAGGGTTCCTTTTCTTCTAATTCTGTTCCTTAGCTGTGCTGAGCAGAGAACTCCTCTAGGCTTCAAATTCAGAACACGGCCAAGAGGCTTTGTAGATGTCACACCTTAGCCCGACAGACTGAGGCAGGCTCCTGCCCGCCTTAGTTACATACCAGGCTCCTTGGGAAGCTAAGCTGAGGCGACGTGCATCCCTCTAGAGACGTACTCACACTCCGGAAGCAAGCACCGTGTGTGCAGCAGCCAGGCACACTATCTCACGCCTCCTCTCCTCGCTTTACTTACTAGTTAAACACACCAGCAACCACAATGGGCCAGTCCATGTTTCCGGAAAAGGAGGGGGGTAGACTTTCTTTTTTCTTAAATGCAGGTGGGGAAAGTACCATTTCTTCACATTCACTCACAGTTGTCTGCATCATAAAACTGACAGTAATTATCCCTGAGGCAGAGGATTGCATTGAAACCAGAATCTTGGGCTTTTTAAGTTTCTTTCTTGGATCTGAGATGATGGAAAGGCATTCAGCTGAGCACAGCTACCACAGCCAGCAGCCTCCTCTCCCAGGTCACCGCTTTTGAAGGATATATGTAGAACCCTTTATGTAAAAGTATGATACAACTCAGTTCAACTTTTGATTTCCATATTACTCTGCAGTATTGTTTGAGAGAAATGTAGTTTTAATTCTGCTTATCAAGCTTCCTTGATTTATATTTTTGGCACATTTCATATGTGATTTTTTTTATTGCAGCAAAAAATTATCAGACACCTACTATGTTCCAGGCATTTGACACACCTTTTTTTTTTTGGAGTCAGAGTCTCACTCTGTTACCCAGGCTGGAGTGCAGCGGCATGATCCTGGTTCACTGCAGCCTCAACCTCCTGGGCTCAGGTGCTCCTTCAGCCTCAGCCTCCCAGGTAGCTGAGACTACAGGTGCAGGTCAGCATGCCCGACTAACTTCTTTTCTTTCTTTTTTTGTAGAGATGAGGTCTCGCTATATTGCCTTGGCTGGTTTTGAACACTGGGCTCAAGCAATCCTCCTGTCTCAGTCTCCCAAAGTGCTGGGATTACAGGCGTGAGCCACCGCGCCTGGCCAACATGACCTCATTTTCAATTAAACTGTCGCTGCAGAAATCTCAGATAAGCTGGTGACAGAAGGAAAAGCTACAGGATCTCCACGTGTGAACAAAAAGAAGGAGCCAGAGCCTTCCACTCTGATGATGCAGCTGCTTTTTAAATACCCTTTCTTAGGACCAGGGCAAGATTCTGTAACTACACTTGTCATTTTAACAAAACGAAGATGATCTGGAAAAATTTTCATGGAGATTATTTACCTATAAAGATCAGCTAATAAAAGACCCTCTTATATATGTGTGGAATGCTCTAAGCTGGTTTAGAAGCCATCCTAAAATACAAGGTTTTTAGCAACCAAGCTGTGGTTCTAAAATGGAGTAGAGACTACTAGATTGCACATTATAATAATTATAGGAGTGTTAACTAAAGTTCTAGTGCATTTTTCTTCTGAGGAATCAAAAACCTCCATTGATGTGTGACACTACACCCTTGTAGGGCCAGATTTTCAAAGTGGCATCTGTGGGCCCCCCTGCACCAGAATTACCCAGAGTAGGGTGGCATGCTAACACGCAGATTCCCAGGCCCAGCCTAGACTTCCTGAATCAGAATCTCTGGGGTGAAGTATAGGAACCCATACTTTATTATTATTTTTTTTTAAAATAAATGACTTTATTTTTATTGTGGTAAGCATACTTAACATGAGATCTACTTTCTTAAATTTTTAAGTGCTCAATACAGTATTGTGAATGGCAGGTACCACATCGTACGGGGAATCCATACCTTAAACAAGATATCCAGATGATTCTTACACACAGTGGCTTTCAAATCCCAGCCTTCGATGGTAAAACTTCAGGGGTCAGCAAAGGTACCTTTCGCCTTGTGTTTGAGACATTAGCAAGCAGTCCATATCTGTCAGAGGACTGAAGGAGTCCCCCTTTACAAAGGGAAAAAAGGAAGCTTACCCAGGCTCACAGTCCCATGGTTAGAAGTGATTTGAGCATTAGCATTTGGTTCACTGCCCACCAGTCTTCGTCCCCTTTCTACTCTCCTATATCAGGATTATCAGTTCTTCTTTTGGCTTTTATTTTATTTTTTACTTTTTGAGTCAGGGTTTTCCTCTGTCAACCATACTGAAGGGCAGCGAGTGGCATGATCATGGCTCACTGTAGCCTTCACCTTTTGGACTCAAGTGATCCTTCAACCTCATCCTTCCAAGTAGCTGGGATTACAGGTACGTGCTACCATGACTGGGTAATTTTTTATTTTAGTAGAGACAAGGTCTCACTATGCTGCCTAGGCTGGACTCAAACTCCTGGACTCAAGCAATCCTCCTAACTTGGCCTCCCAAAGTGCTGGCACTTCAGGCGTGAGTAACTGCTCCTGGTTGGATTTATTTATTTAATCATTTCTACATCTTTCAGGATGGGGAGAAAGAGAATGGGTCACCTTCAAATTTATCAAGCAATATCCAGATGAAAAGGGTCAAGAAACCACCATATGGACAAAAGAGGTTCGAGTCAACTTTGGAAGACCAAGGTGAGTGGATTGCCTGAGACCGCAGGTTCGAGACCAGCCCAGACAACTTGGCAAGACCTCACACCTCTACAATAAAATCAAAAATTAGCCGGGCGCGGTAGTGCATACCTGCACATCTGGCTACTTGGAAGGCTGAGGCGGAAGGATCACCACAGCCCAGCAGGTTGATGCTGGGGTGGCCGTGAGCATGCTACTGCACTCCAGCCTGGGCGATAGAGTGAGATGCTAAGTCAAGAAAAAAAAAAAAAGGTTCGAGTCACCTTCCTGGTTGGGTAGCCCCTGGTGAACAACCTGAGGTACCTTTCCCACTGGGGTGCCTTCAATGTGCATGCACACACGTGATATGGGGAAAGAAAGTGAAGAATAAATAATCAAAGGGTAGGTGGACACAGGGATCAGTTTGAGGTGATGGAAATATTCTAAAATTGAATTGTGATGATGACTGCACAACTCTGTAAATTTACTAAAGACCGTCGAATCACATAATTAACATGGGTGAATTTTCTGGTATGTAAATAAAGTCTCAGTAAAGCTGCCAGTAATCACAGTGCTGAAGGGACTCAGTGCTGAGGCTCAGGTTGGAGGATCAGGTATAAGAACCACTCTTTCACAGTCCATAGAAGCTAAGGGACTTCGTTGTCATCATCCTAAATACTGATGAAGGCCCAGTCTGGGCAAATGTGCCAGGCATTATACAAAACAATTAAACAGATAGCACTAATCCTCCAGAAGTTTATACTTAAACAGATTATATTTAGGTGGACAAAATAAGAGACCAAAAAAAAAAAAAATGGCACATGGACATTTCACATGTGAGTGAAAGAAACAGATATCTAGCAGAGTGGTAAAGAACTTAGGCCAAAGACTATGTGAAACTTTTAATGTTTTTAGATAAAGGTCATGGCAAAAATTCATAATGAGAAAAAATAATTCTTCAGCAATGCATCTTTACTTAGCAGCAGCTAGATGCCTGGTAAAAAGTAATAGAAAATACTCGGTAAAATGATGGTAGATTGAATTTATGGGCATAAATGCATGTGAGTATCTAAAGTTAAGTGACTTAGGAAAAGTTCAAGCCAAAGCATTAACATGACTGTCAATGTGTGCATCTTAAATAATCACATATAACTACATCAGAGAGTAAATAGATGGGAGTGAGTTCGACTCCATCATTCAAACAGAAAGCTGTAAGTGTATTCAAAATACTAGGTTCTTACAAAATCTGTTTATTTATAAATGAAGAAAATGGAAAAAAAATGTCTTGAGGTTCAGCATGTTAGGCTCTGTCTCAGATGATATGATTTAAGCCCATAAGAGATAAGCATTGTTAGCAACTGCGCTTAAAAGTTTGATGGTTTAGAATACTCAAATTAGTGATCAAAATGAGGTTTAGAGAAACAAATGCTTTTAGCTTTTTACCCTTGTTCTCACTTTTTCCAGCAATCAACGATAATTTAGAATTGACTGATCTTTAGAAGATATTGTTGGAAATAAATATTATTCAAAACTCTATTTATTAATACATGGATATGGCATAGTAGAGTCACATACAGATTTAATGTTGGTGGTTTTGCCCATTTGAGAGTAATCTTGATTGTCCGTGACACGTGATTTGTAATTTTATTAAGACCCACATTTAACTTATGTGCTTTAAGGTGAAAACAGGGAAAGGAGTAATTCAGAGGACCCTAGTTGACAGTTCAAATTCAACTCATCTCAGCTGTTGTGTTCTCTGCTCCTCATTATACACAGGAATTCTCTTTACATTTATTACATTCTAGGAGGGAAATGTATGCCTAAGTGAGAGCTTCAATTTCTTCATCTGTAACATGGGGCTAAGAATAGTGCCTAGCTGAAGACTGTTACAGAAGTTAAGTGAGATTGTCTATATACAGAGTGCCTAGCACTAAATGATTACTGTTAATATTTTTGAACTTTAATTTGCTGTTCAATGGAGGAGTTCATATATAATTTCACTAAACCACTTTTTAAAAGTTGGACTGTATACGTCTGTATTTAATAAAACTGAATGATTTTTTAAAAGAAAAAAAGACACAAGCATTATTACCTACACTGTACAGCTCCAGATGCAGAGACTCACAGTCTAAGCAACTTGCTGAGGACTCCTCAGCTCTAAGTGTGGCTACTGGAACCAAATCCTGATGTGTCTGGCTGTATCAGTCCTTTCTACAACCACTGGTTGGGCAGCCCTTGGCAAGCTTACGCCTTATCCATTAAGGCCACATCAAGCTTCAACTTTAAAGAGTTTATCTCTGTTTCCAAGATGCCTGCAGTTTTGCATTTTGCTACAGAGCCATTCAAATAGTCTATAAACAGTTTCCATTTGCAAGACCACTCCAAAGTTTCCCTTATGGGGGGGGATTTCTGTACCAGTTCATTTCTGTTGGGCGGGATGGACATCATCCCTAACCTCACTCCACCTGACTAGCTGGCAAACTATAAGCAAGTCCATCTGCTGGAATTGGCACAACATCCTCCACAAGGCGAGAAGCCATGAGGTCCAGGAAGCAAGCACATTCAGGTATAAAATGCAGGAGAAGAACATTCAGGTATAAAATGCAGGAGAAGAAAGTCTGTTCCTTACACCAGACACCTCAGGGCAGCATCACTGGCTAGGTCCAAGGGGACCAAAAGCTTCCATTTCTGTTTATTATCTCCTGGGAGGAGGAGCATTTATTATCTCCTGGGCCTCAGGGAGTTTCACATCCTTAACCTGAGAATGCTGTGCCCAGAACAGAAATTGTCCTGGTGGCCTTTGGATGGTGCCATTTTTCAAGGTATACCCCAGGTTAAATACTCACAGAAAGAGGCTAAGTGGACAAAAGTACAAAGATAAAATAGAGCTGAGGTACCTTGAGAAGCACCTTCTGTGTGAGAAGACTGCTGGTGGCCCAAAGGCTAGTCACAAGGCCCAGCAGAGGCCCGACCCAGATTCCAGGAGGCAGGCTCGTTCTGGGTATAGAGGTCCATTTGTCTGTTTCTCCAGCCACCTTAGGCCAGGTCAGCAGATCAAAGTAGATCAGCAAGGACAACCTTTCAAACGGGGAATAGATTTAGATAAGCCTAGAAAATTCAGTTAACCTCATAATTAAGCTAAAATATGTTAGTCTGTCATGGAAAATGTTTCTAAAAAATTTTTAAATTTGTAAGCTGACTATTGATTTGGAATACAAAATAACATATTAGTAAAAGCCTGCAATTAAATCAAGCAGTAAAATCAAATCACATGTTTTCATTTATTTATTTTTTTGCCATTTTTTTTTTTAATTTTCAAGATGTGTGGTACAATTCAGGGTTAGGTACATAAGTGGTCACCATACAGATGAAGTTTGGCCCTTCCATTGGTCCTCACTTCTAAATCACATGTTTAAAATCAAAGAAACAACCAAGGTTGGAAAAAAGTGACTGAAGACTTCAGTAGCAATAGCAAATGGAGATAAATTTCTCACTTTCAGCTACCTATTCCTCAAGAACCTAAGCCAACCTCTTTTCCAATAATTGACAAGAATCTCTTTTAAACTCAGGACATTGCTATGTGTGCCTATCACTTGACCGCAAAATACTGTGGGTCCTTAGTTATCTTTACTTTGGGAGTGTACTGAGATACACTCCCAAAGGTTAAACTCTTCTTCTGACCCACCAAGAGCAGGTCAAGAAGTTGCCTTGGAATTCACTGAACATCACCTCTTAGGGTAGGTAGGTGGAACACCTTGGAATCATCCCTTAGAAGAAGGCATATTTAGCACTTTTGTGTTGATAGTGGTAAATGGAGAGGTAAACTGAGAGGAGATGGGAGCAAGTGGGGAACAGTAGGAAGGGAAGGGGTAGTACTCTAGGTTCCTGAGAAGCAGACATATGAGCCCTTCTGATGCCCAGGATGCACTGGGTTTGGGAAAGAAGAAAGGACAACCTTCGGGAGTCATCATTTTGGTGGGCGGAACAGGCGCTCTATGCCTTCACTGTGCTCAGTAGTAACTTGTCCAGACAGGCTGTCTCTTTGCTGTTGGACCCCAGACATTTCTAAAGTTCAGCACCACTTCTGAGAATCCCCTTGGACTTGGCAGAAGCTGTAACAGCCTTAGGCACACATGATCTCTGGGGGTTCCTGAGACACTCCAGGACGTACAGTTTTCAACTTGGACACCAAATGACTTTTAGAAATGCATGCCTTATCTATCTGAGAACAGATCCTAAAAAATCTTCCATTTTCTTTTGTGATTCCCAATGTGGGGCTGTCAGCATGTGCTCCAATAATCCTCTCTGATTTTCTGGAAGAGTCCCACTTGGCCTACAGGATCAATCAATCCCCTGTTCACACATTTCCGCAGTGAGCTAAACCCTCTGAAGTTAAACAACACTGAAAAACAACACATCCCTTTAACTCCAGATAAATACGAATTCTTTTCAAATTGTCGTTTCCAGATAAAAAAGCCCTTCCATTTGTGCTGACAGGAAATGGGGACATTTTTCCATAAATATCAAATCTTTACTGCATGTGAACACAGTCTTCTGGTGTCCTGGCAACACACTTCCTCTTGTCATTAATGTAAGAGAAAGGGGTATCTTTGAGTGAGTCAGACAGATTTCCTCGAATCATGTACCTCATCCATGTGCTATGCGATGTGACCCCCTAGTAAGGGTCAATTTCCAACCTGTTAGCCATGGAGGGAACAAAATATGAGTACCAGGTTGTTCTCAAATAAGATGTGGCAACCAACACATCACAAACCATACACTGGATCTAAACTTGAGTTCGCTTTCCTGCAGCAGAATATTTACATTCCTCAATTGGCATAATATCCTCCACAAAGCAGCAAGCCATGAGATCCAGGCGGCAAGCACATTCAGGTATAAAACAAAGGAGGAGGAAGCCTGTTCCTCATACCAGACACCTCAGGGCAGCATCACTAGCTGGGTCCAAGGGGACCAAATGCTTCCACTTCCCCTGGTCATAGAGTGCCACACTCTATGACTGAGGGCAGAGATCTGTGCAATAGCAACCTGTAGCCATGCAGCAAAAGCTTAAATGCTCACAATGGAAAGAACCTGGCGTAGAATCTTGCATTAAGATATTTATTGGTTTGAATCCCCATCCTTGCATAGATAGGTAGATGTGTGTGTGCATGAAACTGAAATACAAATGATATATCATAAAATTCACCCCTCTAAAGTATACAATTCAGTAGTTTTTAGTATACAGCTGACCCTTGAACAACATGGGTTTGAACTTTGAGATTCCCTGTTTTCCAACCAAACATGGATTGAAAACACAGCATTTGGCCAGGTGCAGTAGCTCACATCTGCAATCCCAGTACTTTGGAAGGTCGAGGAGAGAGGATCACCTGAACCCAGGAGTTCAGGGTTGCAGTAAGCTTGGATTGTACCACCACTGTGTAGCCTTGATGACACAGTGAGACCCTGACTCAAAATAAAATACAGCATTTCAGGGATGTGAAACCTGTGTATATCCAGGAATTATTTTTCATATAGGCAGGTTCTGTAGGACTGACTGCAAAGTATGCATGACTTCTGGAATACTCAGGGAGTTCTGGAATCAATCCTCTGCAGATACCAAGGGACAACAGTCACTGAGTTGTGCAACCACCACCATGATCTCATTCTAGAACATTTTCATTATCCCAAAAAGAAACCCCATATCCATTAGCAGTCACTCACCATTTCCCCCTTCTCCAGCCCCTGGCAATCTCTAATCCACTTTCTGTCTCTATGGATTTGCCTATATCTAGCCAGTTCATTCAAATTGAATCATATAATATGTGGTCTTTTGTGACTGCTTCTTTCAGTTAGCATCATGTTTTCAAGGTTCATCCACATTGTAGTGTGTGTTAGTCCTTCTTTCCTTTTAATGGCTGAATAACATTCCATTTTTTAGATATACCACCTTTTGCCTAACTCATATTTAAAATGAAGCCATTTCTGCCCCAGTGGAGCTATGGCTGATTGAAGGAGAAACAACACTATGAGGCATGACTCCACAGAAACACAGACTCTACAAGCAAGGCCACTGTTTTTTTGTTTTGTTTTGTTTTTGAGTTGGAGTCTCACTCTTTGTCGCCCAGGCTGGAGTGCAGTGGCATGCTCATGGCCACTGCAGCCATGACCTGCTGGGCTTAAGCGATCCTTCCACCTCAGCCTTCCAAGTAGCTGGAACTACAGACGCATGCTATCACACCCAGCTAGTTTTTGTGATTTATTGTAAAGAT
The DNA here is from genome assembly GCA_963574415.1 of Tarsius wallacei. NCBI lineage: Eukaryota > Metazoa > Chordata > Mammalia > Primates > Tarsiidae > Tarsius > Tarsius wallacei. The sequence goes on along the minus strand of CAUYQG010043610.1, from coordinate 557 downwards.
GAGGACTCACCAAGTTGCCCGGGCTGGTCTCGAACCCGTGGGCTCAGCAATCCTCTCACCTTGGCCTCCCAAAGTGCTGGGATTACAGGTTGAGCCACCACGCCCAGCCAAGGCCACTGGTTTTTAGTGACATTTTATACCAGCAAAAAGTAAGGCAAAACAAGCAGCAAGTGTTATTGTGCTGAGAATAGGTATAACAGGCCACTAATGAGATCAGCCGTCTGCATTCCACTATGAACACTAGGTATAGTAAATTTTGGTCTTTCAGCAAGTTATATTGAGAAGCAAATTATCTGTTTTCTGCAATGAATTTTTTGTTTGTTTGTTTGTTTGTTTGTTTGAGTTGGAGTCTCACTCAGTCGCCCAGACTGGAGTGCAGCGGCCGCTCCCGGCCACCGCAGCCTCGACCCGCTGGGCTCCGGCGATCCTTCCGCCTCAGCCTTCCAAGTAGCTGGAACTACAGGCGTGCGCTACCACGCCCGGCTAATTTTTTGATTTATTGTAGAGATGAGGTCTCGCTTGCCCAGGCGGGTCTCGAACCCGCGGGCTCAGGCAAT
>CAUYQG010043602.1:0-22136 GCA_963574415.1 Tarsius wallacei | reverse complement strand
TACATCTCTCTCAGTTGTGCCCCAGCCATGTGGGTCTGACATTCAGAGAATTGCTGATGAGGAGAGGGTTGAGTCAGCCCTGGACTCACCACTGATCTCTTTGGAGATCTTCCTTGTCCGTTTCTGGTCACATCCTTTGAATCAAAGGGGGTGGAGTGCCTGAGACTCAGCACTTGTCCTGTCCCTCCAGAGGTTGTGCTTTCAGGATATTTCCTCTGGGTCATGATCAATCCCTGAGTAGTTAATCTGCCAGTCACAGAGATTGGGTCTTTTGTTCTGTGGATAGTAAGCTGGAGCACTTTCCTGCCCTGTTTTCAAGATGGTGTCAGAGTGCCTCTTTCATCTTTTCCAGTGAGGCTCTGCCTCTGGGTTCCCTTGCTGTGCTCCTTCCACAGGCCCTGCTGCCAGTGTCCGACCAGGTGCTGCAGTGGTGAGACAGAGCCTGGAGTCAGCAGTCTCTCTTGGCAGCTTCTTCCAAATAAGGACTTTGTTCATTTTTTTAAAAAAAATGACACTTGGCTTCTGTGCCCTGGGAAGCACTAGGGACCAAACAGAGCAGCTGTAGCTGCAGCACCAGTTGTTTCACCAGGAGAGCTCGGGTAACTTTCTCCCAAGCCCCCACTCAGTCAGTCTCTCTTGGCAGCTTCATCCCAGGATGGGCTTTGTTGATTAAAAAAAATGACACTTGACTTCTGCACCCCAGGAAGCACTAGAGTCCAAGCAGAGCAGTTGCAGTATCAGCCACTTCATCAAGAGACCCATGGCCACTTGCTCCCGAGCTCCCACTTAGTCAGTCACTCACATTCCTACTTACTCACCAACATGTAAGCAAAATTTTCCATACACTCACTCATTCACACTGGGACTTGCATAGTCTGACTGACTCTGCCGCCATCTTCCTCTCTAGTGCTTTACTATTATTATTATTATTTTGGTGATGACATGTTCTTCTAATTATTATTGATTTTTGTGGCCTTGTGTTGATGTTTATGCATTTGAAGAAGCAAGCACCCATTTCAGTCTTTACAGAATGACTTTGACAGGAAGAACTCTTTATCAGTTGGCCTGTCCAGAGCTTCTGGGAAGACTGTCTTGTAAATTCCATGGGTAGGCTTGCTGCTGGAGTCCTTGGGAAGACTGACTTGATACCTAGATCAGAAGGCACATAGGTCTAGACTTGGCTCCGCAAGCTCCAGTGTGTGGCCTGGATCTCAGGTTCACTGGGATAGGCCTGGAGTATGGTTCCACCAGGGTAGCCTTGAAGCCTGTGTCTAAAGGGGCTGACTTGGCACTGAGGTTGACCATAAGCCTGAATTTGCAGGGGTCAGCTTGGAGCTGGGGTGGGCCTTGTACCTGGGTCCTGAGAAATGGATTTGGACCTTGGGCCTGCAAGGACCAACATGGCACCAGGATTGAGTTGGGCCTGGATTCTTGATTTTCTGGGGCAGTCTGTACCCCGAGTCCACTGGAACCTAGTGTTGCAGGTGCCATCTTATAACCTGGGTCAGGTTGGAGCTGAGGCAGACCTGGAGTCTAGTTCCATAGGAATGGTCTTAGAGTCTTGGTTTATGGGTTTCAGTCTGGCACTGGATCTACTAGGAGAGGAATGGGCCATGAGTCTGGCACTGTGGTCTACTAGCGGAGATACTTGGGCCTTGGTCTGTGAGTACCAGTTTAGTGCTTCAGGCTAAAGGGGCCATTTTGGAGGCTGGGTCTGCAGGTGCCAGCCTGGAGTCTGGGGTTTGGGAGAGCCAACTTAGCACTGGGGTTGATCTGGAGTTTGGTACTGCTGGGTTTGGTAGTAGGGTGAACCTGGAGTCTAGCGCTGTGGGGACTAGCATGGCACTGGGATGAGCCTGAAACTTTGGGTCACAGAGGCCAGTCTGGTGCTGGGGCCATAGGGAATGGCTTGATGCTGGGTTTCACTGGGGTGGACCTGACACTAGGGTCCATAGAAAAGTCAAGTGCTCACTTCACTATCTATTTTCCTTGCATAAGGTATCTCTCCTTTTCTGTACTACATGGGTTTGGGGGAGGGATGATGCAGGTAATGTGAAACTGACCTTTCAACTTTCTTCAGTGAGTCTTTTCTTTTATCTATGCTGCTCTGAGATGCTGTAATCTCTCACCTCAATTCCCTAGTGCTTATATAATTCTGTGCATGCATAGTTAAAATGAAGGTTTCTAAGAGAGTATTAGAGCTGAAAAGTCCTATTCCACCATGTTCCTGAAATCACTCTTTTCTTTAAAAAAGGTAATAAAATTTACACACTGAGAAAGGCATAGACATTAGGGATTGAATTCAATGAATTTTGTTAAATGGAGGCAAACACCATGACATAAAACATTACTATTATCCAAAAAAATTCTCTTATACCTCCATTCAGGCAATTCCCTGTAGACAGCCATTGTTCTAATTTTCATCATCATAGTTTGGTTTTGACTGTTTTGTACCACATCAAAATAGACATTCTCACAAAATATATTCTTTAGCGTATATGTTTTTGAAAGTAAAGTTTTTGACATTAATTTACATTGCTGCATGTATTATTATTTTTCATGTTTTTGTATCAATGAGTATAATTTTATTGGATAAATATAACATCATTTGTTTATTCAGTCTCTTTGATGATGGATTTTTAGGTTTTTCCCTGTTTGGGACTGGTATGAATAACACTGCTATATTCTGGCATAAGTTTTTTTAATGACATATATTAATATAAGTTTATATGACTAGTTCTGTGGGTCTATAACCTGAAGGAAGTAGAAAGGAACCTAGACATGTGAGCAGTTTGAGCACCTGACAGTATACCAGGAGACATGATTACCTTTTACTCAAGCTACCCTGGAAGGATCTGTTTTCTCCCTTCTTGGTATAAAGGCTACAAAAAACAGAGGGACACATGGAAACTCCGAGAATTGAATATGTCTTGACTATGATGATAGTATCATGGGTATTTGCATATGTCAAAACTCATTAAATTGTATGCATTAAATTTGTGCAACTTATATATCATATCTCAGTGAAGTTGATAACTAAATATAAATGAATAAATAAGTGAGGTCCTGCTGCATCAAAGACAGTCCTTCTGCTGCTGACTCTGGTTGTCACAGCCACACTAGTCCCTTTGTCCCTAGGTCATCCCTTTTCTGGGCTTTGATCCCCAGTGGAGAGGAGACCCCACAGATGTTCTCTACCTCTGAACTGTCAGCTTCCCTCATCTCTAGCCCCCTCTCCACGTTTTAGGGAATTGCTGCAGTTCTACCAGGATTTCTTCTAGGTATTTTTTTTACTGCCTTGATTTCTTGGAAAAGGGAGTTATGAGTTGGTTCTTGGACTAATCTTTCATTTTAGCCTCAATTGGGTTATTTCTATTAGAAATTCCACTAATTTTGTAGCATGCCTTTGGTACATTTCTGCCATCCATGATGGTGATGTAGATTCTCTCTTATTTTTACATTCTTTTAGCCCTTTTATTTAGGTTCTCAGAGGAAACTATTGAATGTCAGTATTCTAGTCATGGTCATACCCAAATGTACTCTTTACTCAGAGGTTTTTTTTCTTTAATGTTTCTTTGAAAGTTTAGAAAGTAGGCATTGATATATTCAAGTTAACACAAAACAAAGGCAAAAGAGACGTCAATTAGATTTTTTGTGATTTCAAATTCTAGAGTAATAGTCTTGTTCCAAAATATCACTATGTTATAGATTCCTAAATCTGGCTGAATCTTAGCAATACATTTGAGAAGGGATTACAGAGTCCTTTCCTTTCAAATGACACATGTCGCATATGGCATTTGATATTATTTTGTGCTATTAGACTTTAGAGAGTTGACAATAACTTTGGCCAAAAAAGGTTTTAAAAAAGCTTTAAGTTAAGAATTTTACATAAGAAAGTGAAGAGTCACGCCTTCCCTTCAGATAATCAGAAAACAGGCAACATTTAGATGATAGAAAACATCTATAAAATCAATTTGCTCATTCATTAACAATATAATTTGTGTTTTCTAATAACAACCTTGGGATTCCAAAGGCTAAATTAATGTTAACAATCCTGACTTCCTTTCAATTTTTCACAATTAAGAAATCTCCCAAATCCTCTCTGTCTCTCTAGAATTCCCCACCTACTTTTGAGAGCCTAAAGTTCTCTCTGTCTCTACAAAATTCATATCTCCTATGGTCTGTCAAGTAGCTGCTAGTAGTTCCTATTATAACTGAAGCTTCAAGGTCAAAAGACATGTCACGACAGCAATGTCCAGGTTGGCAAGTGCCATGGCTAGTGCTGACAATCGGCCATTAGCCATGCTTGCTGGTTTGCTGTGTGCTAGTGCTTCTGTTTCAAAACCAGAGAGATTTCTTCCCACCGACATCATAGAGTCATGTTGCTCCAAAAGCAGGGCAACTTTGTACCTCTGCTGCATTGTGTGTTTCTGTTTGAGTGTTTATTCAGCTTTTGCTTTTATCTCATTTCTGTTAGGGCTTGACTAGTCATCTGAGGAATGGGGGACACGGAGCCAGAAGAAAATGTAAATTATATGAGACATTTTTGTTAATGGTCTCTTTAGTTAGACTGTTATTCCCAGGGAGACTTCTCTGGCCTTCGGAAGGCCTTACTCACCAGTATTCCAAGAAGACCACAATATATTTAAATTCCAGTAGTAACTACAATTTAGACTCAAGCTGTTAATTACCCTATCCCACTACATGCATATTGCTTTTAAAATTAAAATTCTGTTCCTCCTTTCAGAGTTGCAGACTGCAAACTTTTTTTCAAGTCATTGATGTTTAAATGGTTTAGTTTCTTAAGTCCAAACTTCAACTGCTATTCCAGATGCCAGGGATTGCTAGATCAGATCAGACCCGCAATATTATTTGCATAAAATCACATATATTTTACGACATAGAAACTCACTCTATCTTTTCCTTAGAGTTAACCTAGAAGAAATGGTTTAAAATATTTATTATACAATTGACATATTTTTGCCCATCAGCGCAAAAAATTGGGCTTGGTGGTATTATTGTTTTTAAATACTTAACAAATGTAAAATACAGCACACCCACGCAAAAAATTAATATGTATTCCAAAATTCACGTCTTAATAAACATTTGTACTGACATATATGTAGAAAAATTTCACATATCATGATTAAAACACTAATGTAAACATGATTCAGGCCCGGAAACATGACATTACGAACATCCTCAATGCCCCCTTTAGACCTGCTTCCAACTTCCCAGGCCCCTCCCAAAAGGTAATTGCTATTCTGAATTTTAAAACCATAGATTAATCTTGTATGTATAAAAAAAGGTTTAAGTAAGCATTTATTGACTTAAGACTTGTGTACAGAAAGTGCACAAACCATAAACTTTCACAAAGTGACCAAATTTATACGAAGAGTCCCAGAGGCCCCGTCATGCCTCCTTCCAGAAACTTTTCCCTCAATCAGAGGATAACTTTTGTCTTTACTTCTCACACCATAATTTGATGCTGCCTTTTTATGAATAACACATAAATGAACTCATCACGTCATCTTTTGTGTTTGACTTTTTTTCTCACTATTATGTTTGTGAGATTCATCTTTATTGGTGAATGTTACAGTAATTTATTTATTTTTCATTGCTGAATGGTGTTTTATTCTATGAATATACTAAAACTTCAAGATATTTGGACTGATGACCATTTGCATTGTTTCTAATTTGGATTATTGCCAAAAGGGCTGCGATTGAACATTTAGGAATGAGAGCAGAAGCTACAACAGTGCTGTGATAGACTTCTTTTGGTGTGCATAAGTGCAAAATTGTCTGTTATATACTGAGTTGTGTAATTGTCTGTGTTGCAAGGCATTCATTTGTTGAATATTAGTAGCTGTTGCCAAGCAGTTTTCCAGGGTGATTATGTAAATTTATAATTCCATCAACAGGGCACGATCATTTACGTTGCTCTACATCCTAACCAACACTTGGTATTGCTAGTCTTTTTACTTTTGGTGAGCATAGCATGTACTCAATGTGCTTTTCCTGGTATTCGCAAGGCCAAGAAACTCTTTGTATGTTTACTGGTCATTATAGAAGTCTCCTTTCAAATCTTTTGCCTATTTATTTTTTATTGAGTTCTCAATCTTTGTGTCGTTGATTTTTAAAGTATTAGAAAATACATTCTAGATATAAGACCTAGTTATATCTGGTGGTTGTAAATATTAGAAATATCTTTTTGCCACTCTGTGATTTGTATTTTCACTCTATTAATGATGTCTTTTGGTTAGCATGTTTCTCATCTTACTGTAGTTCATCTTTTAAAACTTTAATGATTAGTTCTACCTTGAAAAGAAAGAAATCTTTGCCAGGCCCAAGGCCAAGAAAATGTTTTTTGTTTTAATCATCATTTTTGTCGTTTTACTTTTTATACTTAAATCAACAATTCACCTGGTATCGATGTTTTGTTTGCAGTGTTGTAGAGAGCGAGAATTATTTATTTCCATGTAGGTATTAAATTGATCCAACACAATTTGTCGGAAAGACAGTTTCTCTCCCAGTACTCTTTAATGTTGTCTCTATCCAGTATCCATGTATGTTTGGGTCTCTTTCTAGAGTTTTCTTTCTGTTTTGCTTGTTTATTTGTATCTCATTATTTCAATACTCATGTCTTAACTACGACAGATTCAAAAACTACTACAGACAACTAAAAGTGTAAGTCCCCAAGCTTTATGATTTTTTTTCTTCAAGATTCTCTTGGCTATCTGTAGTTGTTTTTACAGTTGCATGTAAATGTTAGATTCAGCTTGCCATTTTTCAAAAATTACCTGCTGAGATTTTGATTGAAATGATCCTAAGCTATAAATCATGTGTTGATAATTGGATTTTTAAACATTTAGTCTTTCATTCCATGAACAGAGTACTTCTCTCTATTTGTTTAGGTAACCTTTAATTTTGTCAACAATGCTTTATAGGTTTATAAAGAATTCTTACACACTTTAAAAGAGTTTATTTTTTAGCTATTTGTAGTTTTGATGCTATCATAGAGAAAACATTTTGAGCTTTTTCATCTTTTGTTGTTGCTACACAAAAATACAAATACTTTAGAAAAATTGACCTTATAGACAGTGGTCTTAATAAATCCTTTTATTAATTCAAATAATTTACCTGTAGATTCTACATATACAACACTTAGTCATGATTAACAGAAGTCCCTTGCCTTTTTTTTTAAACATTTTACAAATTTATTTTATGTTTAAGATGTGGGGTCCAATTCAGGGTTAGGTATACAAGTGGTCATCTTACAGGTAAAGTTTGGGCCTCCCCTGGGTCCCCGCTTTGCCTGGTTTGAGATCTGATACCTTTATTAATGTTATGTGCTCTGCCCCCTCTTGGCAGTTTCTGGCTACTGCCAATCCCTTATAGTATTATGGTAAATGTTTCGGGTCTGCTTATGAATGAGAACATATAATATTCAGTTCTTTGTTTCTGTGATAAATCACTGAGTATTATAGACTCTAAATCTATCCAAGTTGCTGAGAAGTTCATAATTTTCTTTTTGAAGAATGTTTTTGTTGGCTTTAGAATTTTAGTTTGTAATATTTTTTGTGAACCGAGAAGATACCATTTCTTTGTTTTCTGGCTTCTATTGTTAATTTTAAGAAGGCAACTGTCATTCTTGTTTGCTCTTGAAATCAATGATTTCAGATTCCTCTTTATTCCTCAGGCTGATTTTAAAATTTGTTTTTCTTTCATTTCCTGCACTTTTACTTTGATGTGCCTACATATCATTTTCTTTAGATTTATTTAAGGGTCATTTAATTTGTTGAATCTGTGAATTTTGGGGGGTTTTGAAGTATTCTTAGTCATTATCTTTGCTCCATTTCTCCTTTCCTATATTTCTGAGACTCTAACCTTCATATATAATGGACTTTTTCCTTGTGTGTGTGTGTGTGTGTGTTTTGTTGTTGTTGTTTGTTTGTTTGGGTTTTTTTTTTTTTTTAGTTGGAGTCTCACTTGGTTGCCCAGGCTGGAGCGCAGTGGCATGCTCAAGGCCACTGCAGCCTCAACCTTCTGGACTCAGGCGATCCTTCTGTCTCAGTCTTCCAAATAGCTGGAACAACAGGCCTGTGTTACCACACCTGGCTAATTTTTTTTTTAATTGTAGAGATGAAGTCTCGCCAGGTTGCTCAGACTTGTCTCGAACTCCTGGGCTCCCACAGTCCTCTTGCCTCAGCCTCCCAAAGTGTTGGGATTACAAGCTTGAGCCACCGCACCTGGCTTTTCTTTATGTATTATATGTAATTTATGTTCTTGTGTGTGTGGGTATTGGTGTGTGTTTTCCATTCCTTTTCTCTTTATGCTTCAGAGTATGTGTGTGTGTACCAACTTTCCCCTTTACTTCATGCATCAGCAGTGTCTAATCGCTTAACTTTTTCTATTGAACTCTTAATTTTGGTCACTGTATTTTTCACTTCTCTGATTTCCTTTTGTTTAGCAGTTTACAGTTTTTAAAACATTGTATCTTTTAATTTAAAAATAATTCTTGTTGGATATAAAATTTTGGTTTAATAAAACAGTTATTTTAAATAATATAACATGCACAGTAAAATAATGTTATTTTAAAATTCATATCTGATCACTGCAACAACTGGATTCCTTATGGGTCTGAGTCTATTAAAATGCTTTGCTTCTTTATTTAAGCATCATTATTTTTGATTGATGACAGATATTGTGCACAAAAATAAATATACCTTGAGTCTCTGAATTATTATTTTTCTCTAGAGAGGATTCAATTTTGCTACTGGCAGGCTGTTGAGCTATTGGTTGATTACTGTAATCTAATCAGTAAAATTAAAAATTGAACAGGTTAGAATCTGGGTTTCAAGTGCTGGGTCTATGTCTGGCATACACCTACTCCCAGGCTGAAACCCTTTGGTGTTCCAACTAAAATCCTTGGGTGTTTATCTAGTTCCCTTTTCCTTAACAAGTCTAGGATTCTAATTTTAGTATTCCATTCCTGTGGGCCTGCAAAATTCTCTGCTAAGCTTCTCATTCCTTCAACTGTTGTTATTTTCAAAAAGGCTTGAGAATTAGAGAAGCATTAGATATCAGGCTCACCCTTCCACACATTTTCCCAGACCTATAAGTCTTTGCTGGCTTAACAGCGCTTTAATATCTCCAAGTATACATATGTCTATCTAAATCTTCTTTCGCTTTTCTCATTGTTCTCAGTGAAAGTATTGACCTGAAACACACTAGTCTACTATTGCTTGAAGAAAATGTGAAATTTGTGTGTTGTTACATTCAAGATCCTTGCTAGCACGTAGAAGTCTATTAAACATCAAACATAAAAGAAATTGGATGGAGAAATTGTGTGGCAATATGCCATGTTGTAGGTTTCAAAAACTCAGACTATACATCAATGATGTTTACATATTTCATATGACCAGTTAAGAGGTGGGTCAAAATATATAATCACTTTTGAAAGCCACCAGACAACAAAAATTAAGTTAAAAAAGGATTATATTTAAATCATCTGGACAAGTAAGTTATCTAGAATAATGCAGTCCCTAAAGACCTGAATATATGGGGTTTTATTCAGGCATTAAATAAATATTTTGTCATTAGAAGGCAAGTAGTTGTATGTAGTGTTAAGGTATTATAAAATATCTGAAAAAAATTTACTTATTACTTATTTTACTACAAACAATACCAAGTTATGAACCACCAAATTTAATATGTTATTTATGATCAAAAGATATAGACAATTGGGAAGTGATTTCCACCTTGCATATGGGAAAGATACCTACTCTTTTTTCCCAGCTGTCCATTATTTCTGAGATAATAAGATGCAGTGATAATAAGAACTAACAGACTTGGAACACTTCAGCAATCACTTTTTCAATCATAGCCCTGCCAAAATAAAATGATCTGAAAGCACCTAGCACCCTATGCTCATGCCTGGCTTGCAGAAGGGCAGCTGGCTGCTGTGTTTTGGCATCACATTCTTCAAACATATAATGGGAAGTTAATTGACTCACTCAAGTACTTGCCAACTTGTTTTACTCTGCTTTTAGGGCTGTTGCCACCATTGACTAGATGACATTTCAGCCCATTGCATTCTCAAGCCTGCCTTTCTTATACAGACAAGTCTAACGCTTGATAGAGTAACAGAGTGTTGCTGTGGAGAAATCACAGTCACTGGCTGGTTGCTCTATAATTCCAGAACCTCCAGCAACCATAAGGAGGACTGGACAAATTGTATTTGGTGGGTTGCTTGACAGCCAATTTGCACAAAGGATGCCATGGGCTATGGCAAAATAATGTGTTCTACTTGTGGCAGGCGTGCTCAGAATAAAAACACGCTAATGTTGTATTCTTGGTAAGACATAGTAGGAAATAAGACAGAAGTTAAATGGAGTACCGCTCTTGGCCTTTTAATATACATTCAGTAAAGCATGTTAAGAATTGCTTCATGTGAAGAGAAGCTTCTCTTCAAAAGGGTTTTAGAAGCACTTATAAGACAATATGAGGAAGTTGTATTCGTGTCTAACTACAGCAAAATAAATTATAAGATTTTTTATTATAAAAGAAAGACAAGTTTAAGAAACACACAAAAGCAAAAAAGAAGAAAATAAAAATTACCTACCATATCAGAAATAATTGGCATACCTTTCCCACATTGCTGTATGTATGAATTTTATATATGCTAATTGTAGATCCATTATTTTTAATGAGAATATACTATATTGGAATCTTTTTTGTTGCTAATTTAGCAATTTATGGTAAATACTTTCACATATTAATGAAAATGTTCTATAGTAGTCACTTAAATGATTACTGAGAATTATTTAATTTTAGTAATGGATCCTAATTATGCAATCATTTCCTTGGTGAATAAACATTAAAGTATTTTATTTTCTTGCCCTCTTTCTCCTTTTTTTATGTCTCATTTTTTTGCTTATTTTTGGTATAAGCCATGCTAAAATGAAACTCTTAAGAGCTACGCATATGACCATACATGATTGTCGCTTTAAATTACATAACTAGAAACGTTAGAATAGATTAAAGTCAATGACCCATTGTATGGAGAGATCTGCCGAACTCAAGAGGTACCATCTTTCCACCACCATTCCTTTACACTTTTGTTGTGAAGTGGTTTTTTTTTATGCCACTAAATGAAGTATAGGGCAGATTTCATAGTTTTTAATGAGACTCTTAGATGGTAAATAGATACTTTGCTTATTATTTTAAGAATCGTCAAAATCTAGAAGAATTTTATGACTTAATGTGTTTAGGTGCTCTTTTTGGGAAGTTATTATCATTCCTGCTAAACCTCTCCAGCAATTTTCTGATAGACATAAATAAACTTTAAAAGACTCTCCCAAAATCCCAACAGTGTTCAACCTGAGGAAAAACCTAATGCCATTTAATTGATCTCATGAGGAGTCTATAATTTTTAACCAACCATTGCATTGTAGTTTATCTAGTCTAATGATTATTATATATATGCTTTTTCTCCATAAAAATGTGACTTCTAGAGGAATTACTTGAATTGTCATGCTCATAAGTTTTTTCCTTTAGAATATATTTCAAGAAAAACTTTGATGTGTTCATAATTAATTTATCTGATAAGATGTTTACAGACACTAGAAAGTTTTACCTGCAAGACTGAGTAGAATTTATTTCAGGCAGGTAAGTATAGTTAAAAGAAAATGTCAACCAAAAAAATTCACTTCATTATTGAATAAAAAAGTTCACATGATTGTATTGATTGATTCAGGAAATAGCATTTGATTAAATTTAACATTTATTTGCTGAAAGCAAACAAACAAAAGCTTTTTGAAAATTAGAAATAGAAAGAAACTTCCTGAATCTTAAAACAAATCAATAAACAACATACAGGAAAGAAACCATACACCATAGTAGAGTATTAAAAATATATATGCAAGATTAAAGCAAGATCATGATGCCCACTTCTTATATTAAGTATTTTAATTAAGTCCCTAGTCAATAAAATAAGAAAGGAAAAAAGTCTAAAGATAATCAAGAATGAAATAAAGATGTCATTATCTGTAGAACAAGATGATTTATGCACTAAGAAATTCCAAGATAATATACAAATTATTAAATTAATAGTGAATTAAGCAATGTAATCGACAAGTTAACAAACAAAAAAATAATTCTATGCTTATGTACCAGAAATAATAAATCTAAAAGTAATAAGTAATATTATTTGCAATAATATTAACAAATCAGATACCTGGGAAGAAGTCTAAATAATAATGTGCAAAAATGTCTTTACTAAAATCCAAGAACCAATTGGCAGAAATTAAGCCCTATATAAATGGAAACATACTTAATGAGATTTTGAATGCCTCGGTATTGTAGATTTTAGTTATTCTCATACTAATTTTAGATCCAATGAAATCACAATAAAAATACCATTTGGATTTATTTATTTACTTCAGAAATTACCAAGCTGAATTTAAATGCAAAAGGCCAAGTATATGCAAGGAAATCTTGAAAAATAAGAAAACTGAAAGAGTTAACAGTATCTTTCTAGATTATTATAGAGCTAGAATAATCCAGACAATGTGATATTGGTATAGAAATAGATGAATAGATTAATGAAACAGAACAGAGTCCTGAAATAAACCAGTATACATATGTGTGTATGTGTGTACGTGTGTCACATTATTTGTAAAAAGAAACATAGGAGTTCATTATTAGAAGGGTGCTGTTAATAAATAGTCTTAGGCCATTTGGATATTCATATGAAAAAATAATGACCTTTAATTCACCACACACAAGAAATACTTTCCAAATACATTGCAAACCCAATTGGTAAAAGTAAAGTAAGAAAGATATAGGAGAAAACTTAAGTGATTACTTTCACAATTTTAATGTAAATAGGTCAAAAAAGCATTAGCCATAAAAGAAAACAATTCTATTAAATAAATTGCTTATTAAAATACATACTATGTTTTCTGCTATGCTCATGGTAGAGTAACTGGATTCAGATATTTCTCCTGTCATAATCAGTTAAAATACTGGATAAAATCATTATGGTTTTCATATAGATTTTAGAATACAGATCACAGAATTGTGACCCAAGAAACACAGGAAACAAAAGAGGGGAGTTTGAGGAATGTCTTGACTATCTGTAGGAAAGCACTTTCTGGACTGCAGCCGGAAATGGAATCACAAGAAGGGCATGGTGGTCCTTCTGATTTGTGGAGAAAAAATCTAGTTTTGGAAGAATGAGGAAGCTGCATTTTGCAAGGAAGAGTATCAGGGAGGAGAGAACTACATGGAGAAAGAGCTCTAGAGAGGCCACATAGGGATAACCTAGATTCTACTGCTGAATACTGTGCCTCATATGTGTAAGGTGAAATGCCATGTTACTGGGAAAAGAACAACTAAGAAGGCGTAATCTGAACAGTTCCCAGACCTCACAAAAGGCATGTTTCAGAGAAAGGAAGTGTCCTTGTGGAACACTTGGGGCATCCAGTGAAGACAGCAGGGAGGCTAAGACCTAGGATAAAGGCTAATCTAGATTCACCCTCACAAAGCTTAAAACAAGCTATGAAAGAATCAGGCTGCTTGCAGTTAACTTAAATGCATAACAGAACAAAGTATTAAACACTTGAAATAAAAATTACAAAACTGAGAACACAATAACACAAATTTACCATGTCCCAAATTACTGGACATACTAAACATGCAAAGAGGAAAAATGTAATCCATTAACAGGAGAAAAAGCAGGGCATGTAAAACCAAAACCAAAAACACATAAATGGCAAATGGCAAAGAAGATGGAATTAGCAGATAAGGACCTTAAAGGAGTTTATGTAAACATGCTCAATATGTTCAAATATTTAGAGAAAATGAACATAATGAGAATAGAATTAGATATAAAACAAAGGGGATATAAAACAAAGAACAAGAAACAACCCATTGGATGAACTTAAAAGCAAGATAGACATTGAATACATTCATCTGTGAACTTGAAAATATAGTAATTGAAATTATAAAAACTTAGGCCCCAAAAGAAAAACAAAAAGACTAAAATGAATGACTAGAGCCTCAATGACTTGTAGCACAATATCATATATAAAAACCTATATGGATTTATTAAATAATAATATCATTTTTATTTAATTATATTTCTCTCATTACTTCATTTTCCATTTCCTCCACATGCCTTTTTTTAATACTTTCTCTTTGTGAAATTCCAGGTTAAAAAATAATTATTTATGTCATCATAGACAAATCGTTAAATCACAATCCTTTATGATAAACAGCCATTTCAGCAATCAGAATACAGAACATTGGTTAGATGACATTATAAATGGACCCACAGTTTTTCTCGGACCCATCAAAATTACTCTTGAATTCTTGATGAGAAGCTAAGATTGCTGTTACAGGTCTTCATTTTACTATTTTTAAAAGATCATCCTGATCAAAAAGGCAATTTTGAAAAATAGCAACAAGAAAGGTTGGTTTATATACCTTTGCTTTAAGGGCCTCATTTTAGTGTAATTTTACTCTTTGTTAATGTAGAACCACACATTGTTTTACAAAACACAAATTAGTAACTAAAGGGATAGCTTCATTGAATGTAATGGCAGGCAGAGTATAGAAAGGACTAGTTACAAGAACGTAGAACTTAATTTGTAAACATAATTTGTCTCTGAGATGAAGAAAACCATTCAAACAGCATTAAAAGGTTGTACTTCCTCATGTAAGAGGTTACATGCTATTATGAGTTGAATTGTGTCCCTTCTATTCATATGTAGAAGTCTCCAGAACCTCAGAATGTAAACTTACTTGAAAGTGGATCACTGTGGATATAGTTAGTTAAATTAAGATGAGGTCATACTGGAGTAGGGTGGGCTCCAAATCCAATATGATTGCAGTCTCTGTGAAAAAGCGAAATTTGAACAAAGACACACACAGAGCAAATGTTATGGGAAGATCAAGGAAGAAATAGAAATGATACATCTACAAGCTAAGGGATGCCAGATTGCATGGAAACCACCAGAAACAAGGGCAGGGGCAAGAAACAGATTCCCCCTCACAGCCTTAGAAGGAACCAAGTCTGCCGACACCATGATCTTGGACATCTGATCTCTAGAACTGTGAGATAATAAATTTCTGTTGTTTAGGCCTCCCATTTGTGGTATGGAACATGTTTGATATAGCAGCCCCAGAAAATATGTGAAAAAACAAAATAAACCCCAAATTTATTTTTTGAAAAAAAGCGATTAGAAACAAATAGATTCAGTTAGCAGAGTCTTCTACGATTATTATTATTATATGGTGATTATTATATATATTATATATATTGATTATTACATGATTATTATATCATTCTGTTATATGCTAGAATTAGGATTATTATAGCATAGGTGGAACAAATATGTGTGTTAAGAGAGATACTAACTAAAAGCCTATAGTTGATAAAAAAAATTTTAAATACTTATTTTAAAAATTAAGTGCCACAGTTGCATCATAAAACCAAAGGTTTAAATTATCTTTGTTTGGCATGATTCTTTAAATAAAGAGAGATTTAAAAATTTGGTGTTGGGATAAAAGTGGCACCCATTAGGAGCAAAACAAGAGGTACGGAAATATAGTTTCTCATTAATTGGGCTTTGTTCTTAGTATCTTGCATTTTGCTGGCTCAAAAATGGGAAGATACCACAATCCAAAAGGTTTATATCAAGCTCAAAATATCTTTAAATTATAGCAAGAGAAGCTGTGTAATTCAAACTTTCTCTCTGTGCTTCTCTAGTCTTTAAGACTAATGGAATTGGTTCGTGAATTATTATTAAAACATCCTTCAAATTTAAGTCATTTCCCAGCAAGT
Source organism: Tarsius wallacei (assembly GCA_963574415.1). Classification (NCBI taxonomy): domain Eukaryota; kingdom Metazoa; phylum Chordata; class Mammalia; order Primates; family Tarsiidae; genus Tarsius; species Tarsius wallacei. The sequence goes on along the minus strand of CAUYQG010043602.1, from coordinate 6,286 downwards.
TATTCAGAATGCCAATTGTTATCCTTTTACCAGCTTTCATTGGTGCTTTACGGGTCAGTGACTAAAATGTAGGATGCTCTGTAAGTCAGAGTGGCTTCAATATAAAAGATGTTAAGGAAGCAAAATTGCATGCCAAGCAAATCTTTGTCTTAATTAGCTGTTAGAACATGAAGAGTTTGCTTCTGTGCCTAGAAAGTATTACACTTGCATACTTAATATATAGCCTTCATGGCTTTACTCATTACTGATTTTTTTCTATAGTCACCCGAGATATTGAAATTTTAAAGGAGAAAAATAAACGCTTTTCTTGGATGCAGTATATTCTGCAGCAGAGTGAAGCTTGTAAATTTCTACCAGAACAGGACTTACCTGCTTTTAAAAATACCACGCTGAGGCTTAAAATCTGAGGTCACAATTTTCAAATGGCAATTGTTACAGGCAATTTATCTTTGTGGACAGAAAAGAATGTTCCTGCATCTATTTCCCCTGAAACTGGCTGGCACCACTTTTTTTTCTTTTTTAACTAATCCGACATTTTTCTCATAGTAAAATTGAGGAAACAAGGAGTTTCTAAATTTCTATTGAACAATCCATCCATGTCACTTTAACTCTGTGAGACAATGTCACAGTGAAACTACAAACTATACCAAGAAGCTTTTTAAAAATGAATTCATCTGACAGAGGTGGCTTACAGCTGCTGACCTCACTTCTCTTAGACTTGGCAGCAATCCACACTGCCTTGATCATGGCAGTTAAAATAAGACTGCTTTCTGTATTATTTGTCCAAATCTGGCATATCATTGCATGTGGATACATGACTGTTCTTGGAACTTTGAAACATTGCTGATGGAATGTTTCACACACGATAAAAGGCTAACAACAATGATAGGAAACATAAGAAGAAAGTTACCCGGTGACTCTACAAGAGCTGACTGAGCATTTATTATGCACATGACTATAGAAGGTCACGTGGGAAGTACAAAGACAAGTCGTTTCAGAAATTGATGTAAAGGTATGGTGATTAATTGTGCAAGTGGAATCCCAATGAGACTATTTGCAGCATCCTGCTTCTGGAAGGCCATATTCCAGAGCTCAAATTGGACTGAAAGATGTATTGTGTTGTGGCTGCCTTGTTGCTGTATATACTATATGTAGCTGCACTACCTAAATCTAGGATGTAGCATGCTGCTACATTAAGGATTCTCCCTCCTCTGGATTCTGGAGGCAGGGATGGGAGAGCGAGGTTTGGATACACAGCTGATCCTTGAACAAAGGGGGTTTGAATTATGTGAGTGACTTATATCCAGACTTTTTTCAATAAGTATATTGGAAAATTATTTGGAGATTTGTGACAATTTGAATATACTTGCAGATGATGAGCCTCAGAGCCTAGAAATACCAAAACAATTCAGAAAAAGATGGGTATATAATGAATATATAAAATGTATATAGATACTAGTTATCATTTACTGCCATAAAATATGAACAAACAAAAAGTTAAAATTTTTCAAAACTTATGCACATACACACAGACCATACATTGTGTCATTTGTAGCCCAGAGAAATGTAAACTAATGTAAAGATACAGTATAAAATCATAACTGCCTAAAATTAATTGTAGTACATAGTGAACTACTGTAATAATTTTGTAGTCATCTCCTAATGCTATTGAGATGGGCTCAAGTGTCACCAGTAGTATATTGGCTTAACAGGTATGATGCTAATCATCCCTGCATGAATAGTTCCTTTCTAGAGTAAATCGTGTACCACAGTCAAAAGTGATCTCTCAGGGTTCTCATGTATTTTCATCATCGTACAGTATCATAAACCTTGAATAACACCATAGGACCCACACAAAGTGCCACTAGTGATACTGGCAGTGCTATTAAAAGCAGAGAAAAATCATGACATTACAAAAAAAGAAAAGTTACATAGCTTGATACGTATTGTAGATTGAGGTCTGCCGCTGTGGTTGCCCAATATTTCAAGATGAATAAATCCAGCATAAGAATCACTGTAAAAAGAAAAGAAAAGAAAATTTGTGAAGTCATTGCTGCAGCTACACCAGCAGATGTGAAAACCTTGCATTTTTTTCAAAATAACTTTTTATCTTCTATTAAAAATGCAGGTTTTATGTGGGCTCAGGGATATTATAAGAAATGCATACCCATAGACTAAAAAGTGAAGCTATTATACAATAATTTGAAATAAAAGGAAAGTGAAGCATCTACAGATGAAAAATTGAATGTCAGAAAAAGATGGTTTGATAATTTTTGAAAGAGGCTTGGCTTAAAATATCTAGATAACAGAAGAAGCAGCTTCTGCCATCCACGAGGCAGCTGTTGAGTTCCAGATGCCATTAAGAAAGTCTTATAGGAGAAAATACCTGCCTGAATAGGTTTGTAATGAAGATGAAAGTACTCTGCTCCGGGAAGAAAAAAAAAAAAAGACACAGAGGACATGTATTAATAAGGAGGAGAAATGAGCACCAGAATTTAAGGCAGAAAGAGATGGGCTAACACTATTGCTTTGTACAAATGCAGGAAGGTTTATGATCAGGATTTCTGTTCCCTGTAAAGCTCCTAAGCCCAGAGGCACAAAGTGAAAAGATAAACACCAGCTTCCAGTCTTTTGTTGTACAACATGAGGGTCTGGACAACAAGAACCCATTTGGTTACATTGATGCTTTGTCAGGAAGTATTTTGTCAGCTAAGGAACTACCTTATAAATTTCTTTTGGTATTGGGCAATGCTTCAGGTCACCTATTACCCCGTAGGTTCATCATTGAAGGTGTTGAAGTGATCTGCTTGTCCCCAAACATGATGTTTCTAACAGTTCTAGATCAGGGGGTCATAAAGATTTTTAAGGCTCATTACATACAGTACTCTATGGAAAAGATAACCAACTCCATGGAAGAGAACCCTGACAGAGGGAACATCATGAAAGTCCAGAAGGATTACACCATTGGAGATGCCATTGCTGTTATGAAAAAGTTGTGAAAGTCATCAAGCCCAAAATAATACATTTCTGCTGGAGAAAACTGTGTCCAGACATTGTTCATGAATTTACAGAATTTATGACAGAGCCAATCAAGGGAATCATGAAAGAGATTCTGGATATGGCAAAAAAAGGTGAGGGTGAAGGATTTTATAATATGGATCTCGAAGAAATTCAAGATCTGATATACCACACCAGAGAAATGAACAGAAGATGACTTGATGGAGATGAGTGCTTCTGAACCAGGGTCAGGTAATGAGAAAGAAGAAATAGAAGAAGCAATGCCAGAGAACAAATTGACATTAGATGATCCTGCAGTTGGATTCTGACTTTTCAAGATTGCTTTTTCTTTCTTTCCCCTCCTTCCTTCCTTCCTTCCTTCCTTCCTTCTTTCCCTCCCTCCCTCCCTCTTATCTTCCTTCCTTCCTCTCTCTTTCTTTCCCGTCTTCTTTCTCCTCCCTCCCTCCCTTCCTTCCTTCATTCTTCCATGATATGGGCACTGAAACTAAAGCAAATGATAGAAAAATTGGTACCATATAGAAAAATTTTTAGAGAAATAGAAAAGTAAAAATCCAGGCAGAAATCACAATGTGTTTCCATAAAATTACACAGAATGTGCCTGTCTCTCTTGCCTCCCTTCTACTTCTTCCACCTCTTCTCCATCTGCCAGCCCAAGACAGAAAGACCAGCCCCTCCTCTTCCTTCTCCTCCTTAGCCTGCTCACCATGAAGACAATGAGGATGAAGAGCTCTATGAGAATTCACTTCCACTCAATCATCAGTAAATATATTTTCTCTTCTTTATGATCTTCATAGTGACATGTTCTTTTCTACTTTGCTGTAAGAATACAGTATATAATATACAAAATGCATATTAATTTTTAATCTTGTGTTTATGTTATTGGTATGACTTCTGCTCACTGGTAGGCTGTGAGGAGTTAAGTTTTGGGGAAGCCCAAAGTTATACCTGGATCTTTGACTGTGCAGGTGATCAGTGCCCCCACTTCTGAGATTTTCAAGGCTCAACTGTATATATTCCTTAGGCCCTCTCACTGAGTGGTGGCTGCATCTCTCAATGGGAGGGCAACATTTTTCTCAGGAAACTGTTTCCCTCCGGATGTCTTTTTCAAGTTTCAGCCACCACTTTCAACTACTCCCTCTGACTTAGGAGTAACAACTGTCTGCCTTTGCCAGCCCCTGATGCAACATTATTCTTGATGGTTTCCTTGTCCTCATCTTTGTAAGTCACCACTTTATTAAACTTTCTTCAAATTACTCAGTTTGAACAAAAGGTACCTGGTCTTAAACCAGGGGAAGAGAGAGCCGGTTGGAGGCCCAAACTTTACCTGCATGCAGCCCACTTCTGTAGCTAATCCTGAGTTGTACCCCACATCTCTGTGATAAAATTAAATAAATAAATAAATAAATTTGAGAGTACAAATTTTACCAGTCAGGACTCTGGTAGACACAGCAGCTAAACCTATGATTTGGATATATGTCTATAAAACTCATACTTTCAAGTTAGTAGTCATGTATTGTATTAGTATAGATACTAATTCCATGATTCAAAAATGTGGAAATGTGTGTAATTTGGAGATGGTTCAGAGATCTTTGAATACTTGATGATTGCAGAAGGGAACTAGGCTGATATTGTTTACATTTTTCCTAATTAGCAGAGATCCATCTCAAAAAGATTGGGATGACAGGCTAACTTCATGGCTCCATTTCTGCAAATGCTTTCTAGTTTATGAAACTATAATAGAATATGTGTTACAAAGGAATGATTTTCATGTAAATTTGTAATAATTTTCTTGATTTTCAAGATGAGAGATGAGAAGTGTGTGTGTGTGTGTGTGTGTGTGTATGTGTGTGTGTAGGGGTAAGCAAAAAAGATTATAGTTTCAATAGGTGCCAGCTGTTGGTATAAAAACATTAAGAACCATTTTAGTAACATGCAGATATACACTGGTTTGTGTTTGATGGCTTGACCAAAATATTTTTTAAACTCCCAGTGCTATGAGAACAGATTGAACCATTTGTTTGAGACAAGGTGAAAAGGTGTAAGAATCACTTCTTTCTAAGTCATTAGTAAACATGATAACTTGCTAGAGAAAAAGAAAATACATGTAATCCAAAAAGGATGTCAAAAAGAATGTTTTTGAAAAAATAAAGCATTATCAAGAGGACTTTTGAGAAGTCAATAAGTGAAAAAAAAATAGAAAAAAGATGCTTAAATGAAGAATTGTTATAATGTATATATCACTTTAAGCCAAAAGCTAAGACTTGTTTATCAACAAAGGTGCTCCAAAACTGCTTAAGCAGTGGTACCCAATGCCACATGGAGCAATAAAGGCAACTTGATAGGTGGAGAAAGTCTGATTCTGGTCTCTGGAGAAAAAGAGGACTATTCTTTTTGATGATTTTTCTGAGAAATGATGGAAAATGGGAAAAACATTCTTAACAGATGACCCATCTTCGCATTATCAGTATTTGATATGTTGCAAGAAACTACTGAGATCTAAAAAACTTACTAATACTCCCCTTTGTATTCTAATTAATGTAGAAGCAAGTTGTAGTATCAGAATAACCTGGAAATATTTAGGCAATTGAAATCTTGGCCAAACAACTAAAGGCTGCAAGGAATCTTTTATCTTTACTATATCTCTTATGAAAAAGAAAAAAATTCCACAAGGTTGATATAAAAATGGAATTTGATTTTCAGGTCTGTGATCTATGATTTCAACCTGAGCTTCTTTTGTATAGGGTAATTCACCTGATGAATTCTGGAAAGAATGTTTTCTACAGGAAATTTGCTTCCTGATCAAAAGGACTTTTTAAAAAATTTATTTATTTATTTATTATAGAGATGTAGGGTACAATTCAGGGTTAGGTATATAAACATTAATCATTCAGGTACCCTTGTTGATGAGGTATGCCCCTCCCTCTCCTAGCAGTTTCCCTCAACTGCCAATCCGACACCCCTTCCCCAGACTGTTTTCCACTACTGCCAATCACTTTCTTATAGCATTATAATTGTTCAAGGTGCATTTATGAGTGAGAACACATGGAACTCAGTTCTTTGTTTCTGTGATAAATCACTGAGTATGATTGACTCCAAATCCATCCAAGTTGCTGCAAAGTCCATATATTTGTCCTTCTTTATGGCTGCATAATATTCCATTGGGTAGATGTACCACATTTTTTAAATCCAGTCCAGCTTCAATGGGCAACATGGTTGGTTCTATGTTATGCTATTGTGAATAGAGCTGCAACAAACATACATGTGCAGG